>CAUYQV010061679.1:0-15088 GCA_963574575.1 Galagoides demidoff
GACTTTTTCTCAAAAAAAAAAAAAAAGAAAAGAAAAAAAAACCATGGAAAACATAATTTGTTTCTCACCCCAAAAGGTAGTGAGAGAGGATACCCAGGAAGGGTGAGGTCTAGGAGAACAGAGGTCTTCTCAAGGAGACCACAATGATACACCTGAAGGGTCCTCTCCATGGAGACTCAGCTCTTAGGAATTTATAGACTTATCCTCCTAGAACCTGGAAATTTCCACGTCTGTGAAATCCAGTAGTTCTGTGGGGGCTATAACAGCATCTCCTGCTTGATTCAAACTGACAAATGAGAAAGGTACCTGTGGATTGGAACTTTCTGACTGGAGATAAAAAGGGAAAGACCAAGCCAGTCACATGAAGGCTGTGTTGATCAGTTTGATGGAAGTATTTCGGATTGCATGCGAAAACCCCACACTGTACCCCAGAAGTGCATTAATGTACATAGTTACCATTCAATAAAATTAAAAAAAAAAAAAAAAAAAAAAAAGACCAAGCCAGTCTCCTATGCATAAATTCTGCCAGCTGAATAAAGCCTTTTCCCTCTTAAATATGGTGTTTGAGTGCTCTTTCTCTCCATTGGGCCTCGTCTTCCTGTAACAGTAGGACATCTGGAAGCTGGTAGCTTACCGGTTACAGGTGGGTTTAAAGATTCTTTAGCTGACAATCTGAAAGAGTTAGGCTCTGTCTGAAAGACCAGAAGTCAGTGAAAAGGAAAGCTTAAGATAAAGGATCTGTTAATTAGAGACAGAGTACCTGCAGAGAGGTTTGTTATGTATATTGAGGTCCTGCAGGTAGGTCTTAAAAAGCCTTAAGCCTGTTAGTGAGTCACAAAGGATGTCTTAGAAGGGGAGGAGGCATGATGAGGCCTATCTGATCTCCTTTCTCACCGCTAGCAACTCAGTTTAGGGATCCTCTCAGCCAAGAGGGGGGTTGAGTCTAAGGTGACCGGATTTTGACATTGGCAAAGCGGGACACCATTGATGGGGCTGGGGGTGGGGGGTGTTCATAATTAAAAATTTGGTCTACGTGGAGCAACAAAAATTTTCATAGAATGCAAAAATAGTATTGTAATATATATTTTTTTAATTTCAACATAAGTACAATTTATAAATATAATATATTTAAAAATTATGTATAGTATTATTTTATTCTTTGGCATATTTCTCATTTGAGTGAATTTTTTTTAGTAGATTGCTGTCGTCGTTTAAAAGGTCATGAAATTTTTCACAAGAATTTCTTAAATTATATTTCACACATAAAATGGCTTTCAAAGTCTCAACACTTAATTGTGATTTTTCTGATGTGCACATTTTATTTACCGTAGGAAAAAAATGCGTTCAGTCGCAGCATTAGTTCCTGTGTATCCCACAATTTTTAGTGCATTATTGTATGGAATATGGTTTTTTTCAAAATGATGAAATATTTCTAAACATTTGTTCTCTATTGTGATTTTTGTTGATGCCCAAGAGTTAACCTTTTCCTTATCAATATATTTTTTTAATAATGATACCTTGTAAGTTGTGTCACTTTCAAGGCCAGCGCTAGGCTTTTTGCCACCACTATAAAATATAAATAATATGAGTACTGTCTGCTAACTTCATGAAATAATTAAATAAATTACTTACCTAAATTATCTGAATAGCAGATTTGTCGACATCACTTGTTTAACTAGCACTAGCACACAGTACGATGTGTATTGTCTGAGAGACAGTTACAAAATGTTTTCGACGTTGCCAATGCCAAAAAATGCCATTGTTCATTAAGTCCAAACAATGGTGGTCAAATTCTAACAACAATGCGAACTTTGATAAGCAGTTCTCGATATTCAGTTCTCAACAATTATTTGTTATTATTAAAGTTTAACATAAAATTAACAAAAATAATATAAAACTCATATCCTGGTGAAATAGCCACACGGCAGCCAAAAACCGTCTATTCCCTTCCCATTCTCCCACTGTTTCCTGGGTTGTCGTGCATTCTTTCCAAAAATTGGGACTTTTTAAAAACGCAGTGGGAAATGGGACAAATTGTTAAAAATTGGGACTGTCCCGCCAAAAGCAGGACATCTGGTCACCTTACCCTATACATATTAGAAAAGAAAAAAAATGTAGAGGGTGCCCAAAAAAGTACACATTTTAAGAGATGTTGTCTAGTACTTTTTGAAGTTGAATTGAAGGTACCATTACTGGTCCAGTGTACCTATATATGCTAGGTGCATCTATTTTATCTGCAATTTGTCCAAGAAGAGCTCTTAACATGTGTGTACATTATTTTAGTACCCCCTGTATTTAAAATTGAAGACTAAACTTCTAAGAAACTAAAATAAGAGGAGCTCATGAAACCTAAAGTAACCAGAAGAAAGGAATAGAAAGATCAAAGCAGAAATCAATATAACAGAAAGCATAAAAACAACAGAGAAATATCCATGAAACAAAACACAGGTTCTTGGAGATTAATAAAGCTGGTGAACCCCTAGTCAGATGGCTTCCTTGCTGTTTTCAACTGCACATTTGTCTCCGGGTTGTTATCTTCTACTATCCTACAGCAGGTGTGTTGCATACATTGTTTCCTTTCTCACCCTGTTGCCCTCATTCTTGTTCAAGCTGTCAACAGCTTAACTTTATTTTTTTACAAATCACAGCTGGGAAATTGACACTGATCCTCTGACCTTACTCAGATTTCATGCTTTACACATCTATATGTATGTGTGTGTGCGTGCGTGTTTAGTTTTTTATAACTTTACCATGCTTGGATTTCTGCGACCACCACCACAATCCAAACATAGAACAGTTCAGAAGCAGAGTGCCCACATGCTACCCTTACATTGCTATGGACACCTTTCCTGTACTGCCACCCCTGCTGCCATCTCCAATCCTACTGCCACTCCTGCTGCCATCTCCAATCCTACTGCCACCCCTGCTGCCATCTCCAATCCTTGCCAACAACTGCTCTCTTCTACTCCTTATAGTTTTTTCATTTCAACAAAGACATACAAAAGGAATCAGGGAGAGCTCGGTCTTTTTCACTCAGCATAATTCCTGGAGACTCATCCAAGTTGTTGTACATAGTAAGCATTCACTCCTATTCACTGTTGAGTTGAATTCTGTGGGATGGATGTACCATAGTTCATTTCAATACTTACCTGTGGAAAGACACTTAGACGGTTTCTGTTTTTTTAGCTATTATGCATAAAGCTGCTACAGACATTTCCGTACAGGTTTTTGTGTGGACATAAGTTTTCATTCCTCTAGGATAAACACTCAAGAGTGCCACTGCTGATGCACATAGTAGTTGCATGTTTAGTTCTGTAGAGAGTGGCCATATTTAAAAAAAAAAAAAAACACCTCAACATAAAATGGATCATGTACCTAAAAATAAAAACTAAAACCATACATTTCTAAAGGAAAACATAATGAAGAGGTTTGTGACCTTAGGTTAGGTAACAAATTTTTACAGTTTTTGGCTGGGGCTGGATTTGAACCCACCACCTCCGGCATATGGGGCTGGCGCCTTACTCCTTTGAGCCACAGGCACCGCCCAACAAATTTTTAGATACAATATTAAAATCAGGATCCATAAAAAGAAAATACTGATAAATTGTATGTGATCAAAACTGAGAAGTTTTGTTTTTCAAAACATACTTTTACGAGAATGAAAACTAAAAAGTAGAATAGGATACTAGAAGCTGGGAAGGGCAGGTAGAAGGGAAGCATACAGAGAGATTTGTTAAAGGATATAAAATTACAGCTAGACAGGAGGTAGTATTCTATACCACAGTAGGGTAACCATGGTTAATAATAAATTATATAGTTTCAAATGACTAGAAGGAGGATATCGAATACTCCCAACACAGAGAAATGATAAATGTTTAAGATAATGAATATGTTAATTACCCTGACCTTATCACTATCTGTTGTATACATCAAAACATCACCATGTACCCTATGAATATGTATAATTATTTGTCAATTTAAAAAAAATTAAAAATTAAAAAATATAATGAAAAGTAAACCATAGACTGGTTGGAAAATACTTGCAAGTTCTATTTGTGATCAAAGACTTGGATCCAGAATATAGAAAGAACTCCTAAAACTTAAAGAAAAAAACACAGAAACCATGTTACCAAAGGTGATATACAGACATCAAATAAGCATATGAAAGGCTCATAGTGTTATTAATTTGGGAAATGCTAATTAAAACCACAATGAAATATCACTACACATACGTTAGAATGTCTCAAAATAAAATATTTGAACATAGCAAAGGTTGCAGAGGCTGTGGAGCAACTAGATTTCTCACACGCTGATGGTGGGACTATGAAAGGGCACAACTACTTTGAAACCCAGTTTGGTAGATTTTTAAAAAGTTAAACACATACCTACCACATGGCCTAGCCATTCTACTCCTAGATGAACAAGAAGAGAAAAGAAAGCAGATCTCTACACCAAAGCTTGCACACAAATATTTATAGCAGCTGTATTTGTAATGGCTCCAAATAGGAAACCACCTAAATGTACATCAAGAGGCAATTGGTAGGGCGGTGACTG
Organism: Galagoides demidoff; assembly: GCA_963574575.1. Taxonomy (NCBI): domain Eukaryota; kingdom Metazoa; phylum Chordata; class Mammalia; order Primates; family Galagidae; genus Galagoides; species Galagoides demidoff. The sequence continues at coordinate 4,555 of CAUYQV010061679.1, forward strand.
TGGCTCAAAGGAATAGGGTGCTGGCCCCATATACATACCGGAAGTGACGGGTTCAAACTTGACCCCAGCCAAAAACTGCAAAAAAAAAAAAAAAAAGAGGCAATTGGTGAAGTGAGTTGTGGTATGTCCATACAAGGGAATATTGCTTGGCTTAAAAAAAAAACAACAGATTTATCAATACACGGCATAGTGCAAATGAATCTCAAAAATAATTATCCTGAGTAAAAGAAGAAAGACTGGAAAAAAAGAATAGACTTATGATTTCACTTCTATTAAATTTGTAAGACAAGTAAAGTGACATAAGCTGAGTGTGAGGAGTGGGGAGGGCAGGAGGAAGTGGCAGGGAAGAGAGTGAGGAGTCATTTGGAAATGGTGGGTATTTCCATGACCTTGATTGTGGGGATTTGTGACAATCTATGTTCAAACTTATCAAATTATTTACTTTAAGTATGTGTGGTTTCTTGTCTGTCAATTCACCTCAACAAACCTGTTTAGAAATTTAAATAATAAAGTTTTTCTGCAAGGAAATCTTCAGGCCTATGTGTAGTCACTGGTGGATTTTCTATGCATAAGGAAGAAAAAATACCAATCTCACACAGACTCTTCTGGAGAACAAATGAAAAGGAAATATTTTCCAACTTGTTCTATGAGGCCCATATATCCTTCATGGCAAAACCAGACAAAAAAAAAGGAAAATACAAAAAAAGAAAAATTTCCAGCCATTCTCTCTTTTAATGTAAAATCCTAAAGAAAATATTAATAAATTGCATCCTGCGATTTATAAAAAGTATAACATATCACAAAGAGGATGGGTTTATTCCAGTAATGCGATGTTAATTTACCATCTGAAAAATCATTTGAGGTAACGCACCAGGTTATCAGACTAGATGTGAAAAATCATATTATTACTTTAACAGATTTATAAAAAGCATATATCAAATTCAACACTTATTTTGTAAAAATGACAGTTAGCAAACCAGAAATATATGTTTAGCATGACAGAACATTTAAAAATTTCTATGACAAAAATCATACTTAATGGTAACATAGCAAAAGCTTTAACTCCTGTGATCAGGAATGAAACAAAGGTGTTTATTATCATTTAAAACAGGTGTCCTCAAACCATGGCCCAAGGGCCACATAAGGCCTTCCTAGGACATTTATCTGGCCTGCCAGGTGTTTTTGCTGCTGCTGCCTGTCCTGCTTAGCAGCTGACTAGTCCTGGGGCCCGCAGTCCGGCCTTCCAACAGTCTGAGGGACAGTGAACTGACCCCCTGTTTAAAAAGTTTGAGGACCCCTGATCTAAAACTTCTAATCAGTGTAATTCTCTTTGATATGGCCAGTTTCAAAAAAAAAAAAAAACCAAACAGTTAAAGGAATGGAAAGGAAATAAACTATTACTCTTCATAGCAACGTGATTGTATATGTAGAAAAGATTCTATGATTTCTTAGAATTAATAATGAATTTAGTAGGAATACCAAATATAGAGGCAATAGACAGCAATCAATTGTATTTCTATATACCGGGAGCAAACAACCACAGAATAAAATTTTAAGGAGATACCACTTAAAAGGGCATCAATAAATATCATGCATGTAACGATGAATGAATTTAGTGAAAATTGTGTAAATCCTTTGCATTGAAAATTATAAGACAGTATATAAAGAAATTAAAGAAGCCCTTAAACAGTAGGCAAAGGAGAATGTACCACATTAATCTTTTATACCATAAAAATCTCATTTCTACTTAAATTGGGCTACTGATTCAATAAATTTAAATGGGGATACAAAGAGCCAAAAAAGTTAAGACAATCTTGAAGAATAGAAGAAAGCTGAAGTGTATCTTGAACCATAGCTGAAATCCCACGGAACTATAACAGAGAATCCAGAAAATGGCCTATACATACACTGTCACTGATGTACGACAAAGGTGATACTGTAGCACCGTGCAGACATTTCCCACCCAAAAAACAAATGCCAGATATTGATAAGGGATAAGAATCTTAACATCTACCTCACACTAGACAAAGAAAAAATTCCAGGTGAATTTTAGATGTAAACATGAAGGGTAAACAGTAAAACTTCTCAAGGAAAACATTAGAGAATATCTTTGTGACACAGGGTCAGGCAAAGGTTTCATACTAAATAGAATACAAAAAGCATCAACGATTAAAGGATAATTGATAAATAAGACTATGTTAAAATTAAGAATTTTTGTTGCTCAAAGGATACCACTGGAGAGTTAAGGTGTGGATTACTGAGTGAACAGGTACTTGCAGTCCATATTAACAGAGAATTTGATAAAGAACTCATACCAATAAATGAGGAAAATACAGACAAACCTTGGGGGCAAAATACGTGAGCAGCTGTGTGACAAAAAGAAAATGCAAATGTTCAGCATGTCTATGAAAATGTATTTAGTGTCATGAAGTCATCAGGCGAATACAAACCAAACCACCAGGAGACACAAATAGACATACACACAATGATTACAATTGAAAAAGACTAGTGCTGGCAAGGATTCAGAGCAACCTGCACCCTCAATCACCGTTGATGAGTGTAAAAATGTATACAACTGTTTGGCTGTAATATCTACTAACACCAAGTATCTGCAGACCTTGCCTTAGCCCCAATAATTCCAACACAATAGCCCCAACATCCCCAATGGAAATGTGTACACACATACACCAAAATGCATGTACAAAAAAATGTTCATAGGAGCATCACTGATGAATGCTGAAATGACAAGCAACTCAAATATTCCTTAGCAGTAGAATAAATCAGTAAATTGTGGTATCGTCATACAACAGAAGGCATAGTCATCCAATAGAATATTCTATAGTTAGCAAACGTTTTTTGTCAAGGGCTAGATAAAATCTATTTATCAGTAAATGTATCAGGGCTGATAGTAAAATATTTTGCAGGCTGCATATTGCCTCTGTTGCATATTCTTCTTTATCTTGTTACAACCCTTTATAAAGTAAGTTATTCTTAGCTTGTGAGTTATACAAAAACAGGCAGAATAGTGTACTTTGTACTCAATAGTTTTTATCACTCACCCCATCTCCCTTCCACCTTGCCCCCTTCTTGATTTCCGATGTCCTTTAATATCTCTTTGTGCCCACATGTGCCCATTCTTTAGCTCAGGTCCTGAGAAACTTCACTTAGGATAATGTTCCCCAGTTCATTCCTTTTGATGGCTGAGTAGTACTCCATGCTATGTAAGTGTGTGTATGTCTATATCACATTTTCTTTATCCACTCATGAGCTGAAGGGTGCTTAAGTTGATTCCATATCTTTCCAATTGTGCATTGTGCTGTGATAAATGTTCAAGTACAGGTGTCTTTTTTATAAAATGGTTTATTTTCCTTTGGGTAGATAGATACCCAGTAATGGAATTGTTGAATCAAATGGTAGGTCTCTTTTTAGTTCTTTGAGGAATCTCTAAATCTCTATACTGTTTTCTTTTTTTTTTTTTTTTTTTTGAGATGGAGCCTCAAGCTATCCCCCTGGGTAGAGTGCCATGGCATCACAGCTCATAGCAACCTCCAACTCCTGGGCTCAAGCGAGTCTCCTGCCTCTGCCTCCCAAGTAGCGGGGACCACAGGCGTCCGCCACAACACCCGGCCATTTTTTGGTTGCAGCCATCATTGTTGTTTGGCGGGCCCGGGCAGGGGATTCAAACCCGCCACCTTAGGTGTACGTGGCTGGCGCCTTAGCCGATTGAGCCACAGGCGCCGAGCCCTCTATACTGTTTTCCATAGAAGTTGTGCTAATTTACAATCCCACAAGTAGTGCACAATGTTCCTTTCTCTTTGCATTCATGCCAACATCTATTGTTTCTTAACTTTTCTAATGGCCATGTGGCCATTCTGATAGGGGTAAGATGGTACATGTATCTCACTGTAGTTTTAATTTGTATTTCCCTGATGAATAGTGATGTTGAACATTTTTCCATATTTTTTTGATACTTGTCTTCTTTTGAAAACTTCTGTTCATATTTTTTGCCTCCTTTTTGATGTTTTCTTTTTTGCTGATTTAATTACATTCTTTTTTTTTTTTTTTTAAGACAGAGTCTCAAGATGTCACCCTGGGTAGAGTGCCGTGGCATTAACAGCAAATTCTAACTCTTGGGCTCAAATGATTCTCTTGCCTCAGCCTCTCAAGTAGCTGGGACTACAGGTGCCCACCACAATGCCCAGCTATTTTTTGGTTGCAGTTGTCATTGTTGTTTTAGCTGGCCCAGACCAGGTTCAACCCCATCAGCCTCGGTGTATGTGGCCGGTGCCTTACTGACTGAGCTACAGGCACCACCTTAATTACGTTCTTCTTACCGCCATTTTCTGCCAGCTTCATTTTAGCTGTACTGATTAGTAAAACCTTAGCCCACCAAGGTGTCTACTTCCATCTAAAATGTTTGCCAGTGGCCCAGAAGATAGTGCATATAACTATAGTTGCTGTATTGTTATTAAATAACAGTACAAAAAAATACTGTCTTTCCTTGTCATGGATGTGGGAGGAGGAAGAGAGAGAAATTGGAGAGAAACAGAGTGTAGCCCCTCAAGGACAATGGATTCGGGATCTGGCCTGGCTTATTTTGCTAGAGCACAACGCTTACATTTCTCTTTTACAGAAGAGAATTAAGAACACAGTTTCGTTAGAAACAAAAAGCCTAGTTGAACATATTTTTCTCATTTGTGCTTTATCCTAAACATTTGTAAAGATTTAGCAGCTCACCCCAGCAAGCCCTTTTAATCCACATTCCAGTAATAGGGATTTCAGGAACGCTTTCTCAAGGACGTTTTTGTGTCCAGGTTTCAAGAGAGCCAAGATAGTTCATTCTCTTAGGGGGCCCCATGAAATCTTGAGAGTGTGACCCACACAACAGACAAGAAGGTGATTCTCCGAGTGTGATGTTCCCAGATGTGCTCCCACATTCCACCGGGGTGGGATTGGAGGGTGAGCTCTAAGGGTCTGGACATGAGCAGAAAAGCAAAAGTGATCAATGTTGTATTGCATTAGTTAGGAAATGCTTCTGTGTCTCAGCCCTGGGAAGAAAGAAATCAAGACAGCAATCCCATTTATGATAGCTACAAAAAACAAAACAAAACAAAACCAACCTAGGAATACATTGAACCATGCAGGTGAAAGATCTGTATAAGGAAAACTACAAATTGGCAATGAAAGAAATGGAAAAGGCATAAACAATGGAAAGATACTTCATAAATAAGAAACAATAGTGTTAAAATGATGATACTTCCCAAAGCCATCCACATACAAATTCAATGCAATCTTTGATAAAATGCCAATGTAATTTTTCATAGAATTAGAAAAAAAAATCCTAAAATGTGTGGGAACCAAAAAGGTACCCAAATAGCTTAAATAATACTGAGCAAAAAGAACAAAGCTAGAGGCATCAATCACACTATCTGACTTCAAAATATATTACAGGACTGTAGTAACCAAGCAGCATGGTATTGGTATTAAAACAGACACAAGGACCAAAGGAACAGAATAGGAATCTAGAAATAAATTCATGTATTTATAGCCAACTGATTTTCAACATAGGCACCAAGAACATAAACCGGGAAAAGAGCACCCTCTTCAATAAATAGTGCTGGGAAAATCGGATATCTACATGCAGAGGAATGAAACTGAACACCTGTCTTTCATCATATAAAAAAAATTCAACTCAAGATAGATCAAAGACTTAAATGTCAGTGTCCAAACTGTAAAAATACTAGGAAAAAAATAGGGAAAACACTCCATGTTATTGGTCTCAGCAAAGATTTTATGTCTAAGATCTCAAAACAACAGACAACAAAACATAGACAAATAGAACTATATTAAACACCAAACCTTCTGCACAACAACAGAAACAATCAACAGAGCAAAGAGACAACCTGCTGAATGGGAGATTTTCAAACTGTCTATCTGACCAGGGACTGACATCCAGAATAGACAAGAAACTCAACAATTTTTAAAAATTCCATTAAAAAATGAGCAAAGAACACAGATAGACATTTCTCAAAAGATAGACCAAGGGCCACCGGGTATACGAAAAAATGCTTCGATATCCTTAATCATCAGGGAAATGCAAATCAAAACCATGAGGAGATACTGTTTTTATCCCATTTAGAATGGCTATTACTGAAGAGGCAAAAAACGGACGCTGGTGAGGATGTATAGAAAAGGGAACTCTTATACACCGTTGGTGGAAATGTATATTAGCACAGCTACCATGGGAAACAGTGTGGGTGGGGCCAGGCCTCAAAAACGAAAACTAGAACTACCATATGATCCAGCAATCCCAATATATCAGTTATTTATCCACAGGAAAAGAAAGCAGTATATTACAGGGATTCCTGCACTCACATGTTGCACCACTATTCATAATAGCAAAGATAAAGAATCAGCCCAGGGGCTCCTCCAGGGGCAAATGGACCAAGAAAATGTGGCCTACATATACACAGCAGAACACTATTCTGTGATTAAAAAAAGAATGAAATCTTGTCATTTACAGCGATATGAATGGCACTGTAGGCCATTATGTTAAGTGAAATAAGCCAGACACAGAAAGACAAATGTTACTTATTCTCCCTCGTATGTGGGAGTTAAAATTTTGATTTCCTGGAGATAGAGAATAAAATAATAGATACCAAAGGCTGGGAAAGGTGCGTGGGTGGGAGAGGGGGATGAAGAGAGGCTGGTTAATGGGTACAAACATATAGTTAGATAGAGGAAATAAGGTATAATGTTCAATAGAGAGTACAGTGACTATACTTAGCAACGGTATATTACACATTTCAGAGTAGCTAGAAGAGAGACTTGAGGTGTTCCCCAAACATAGAAATGATAAATACTGGAGGTGATGGATACCCCAAGTATCCTGACTTACCATTACACATTCTATGTATTTGTTACATTCTATACATGTAACAAATACTCACATATACCCCGTGAACATGTAAAATATTATGTGTCAATAAGAGAAAATATTTGAAATCTCTCAGAATGGAGAGAAGGTGAGAAGTGTGTGGGGAGGCAGCAACAGCAACAGAAGGAAGGGGAAACTCACGTTGGATATGGGCGAGAGAAATATAGAGCAAAGCAGAAGTGGAAAGGTAAAAAGAAGGGAAGGAGGTGGGAAGGTGTCCAGGGAGGTCTCCAGGGCTAGTACACCTTGCCTGCATCGGCCTCCTTGTCCACTGATCAGCAAGCAGTGAGGACGACTCAACTGCTGATGACTCTTCAACTAGCTCCCTGGGAAAGAACTGGCCCTCCTTCACCAAGAGATTGGAGACACCCCTCACTGTAGCTTGCTTTGCCTATGGATGGAAGAACTCTGGAGACAGAAAGGGCAGAATTATGAACTAAGAATTCAAAAGAAACTAAGACATGGATCTTATGATCTATGACCTGCCTGAGGCTACCCACCCAGTAGTGGTATAGTGTTGGGAATTGTAGTTCTAAAGATCATTGTGCAACGTAATCACCAAAAGTGATGCAGTGCTTAGGAGGTCTTCTCAAAGCATCCTCCACTCAGACTGTCTTCCTGTCTAACTCTACCACTGAAGACTCATTCCAGTAAGATCTGCTGTAAAGAACCCCTACCTAAGCACCTGGGTTCTCAAACCTCAGTGTGTGTGTGGGGGGGTCAAATGTGTGGATGGGGACTCAGATGCTCAGGCTCTGAGTAGAATTAAGTCTGGGCAGCGGCCCGTATGGATGTGGTCGGACCACTCAGTGATTGCCCGTGGAGGTATGTGTTGCAGTGTGGGTGGGGCCAAGCACGGGGAGATGGGTGGCTATGGCAATTGCTTGCCAGGGCAATACATTAGTTTCTTAGGGCTGCCATAAAAGGTATCACAAACCAGGTGATTTAAAACAACAGAAATTTATTCTCTTGGAGTTCTGAAGGCGAGAAGTCCAAAATCAAGCTGCCATCAGGGCCCTGCTCCCTCCAAAGGCTCAGAGCAGAGTGCTTCCTTGCCTCTTTGAGCCTCTAATGGTAATCAGAAATTTTTGGAGTTTCTTGGCTTATAGATGCCACCACCCCAATGTCAGTTTCTGTCTTCACGTGGCTTTTCCTTTGAATGTCTGGGTCCAAATTTCCCTCTTCTTTTAAATTTGCCAGTCCTATAGGATTTAAGGCCCACTGCAGTCTGTGTGATCTCCTCTTGACTTCATTATATCTGCAAAGACCCTATTTCCAAATTAGGTTCCATTCGCAGGTTCCAGGTAGACATGGATTTGGGGGTGAGGGGATACTGGCCAACAGAGTACAAGCAGTAATAGTGATTATCAATGGTGTGGGTGCAGATGATAGCTTTTGATTACCACTAAGGACTGTACACAGGAAAAAGACAGAATGAAGCCAGAAAATCAGAAAGCTTCTACTCTGCGGCAGCATGGGAGTCCCTCACCTCCTATAGCTGTAAGGCAGCTGCGGGCCAAGACCACTGTCTGGCTGTGACACTACAGGTGCTAGACCCATTTGTCACTCAGCCCGACCAGGTCTCTCATGCTGAAACTAGGTAACTATACAGAATGGCACATGCCCTAAGAAATGAGAGGGGACATTTGAGCAGATAAGTGGCTGAATGTCTGAACTACCAAATCCCCCTTAATCACTTGTTAGTGGAAAGGAGACACTTGCCCCTTCCCCACACACCTTCCTTACACCCTCTCAGTAACTGCACTGGGCAGTTGTAGTACAAGACCCACTGCCACCGCCTTCACTGCCACCAGGCTCCAGTCCACTGCAGCCCTGATACAGACATGCGAGCCCTGCTCTAGGAGGTGATAACTCGTACCCCCAAAAGAATTTTAGAACTTTGCTGAGTTTTACTGGCAGGAGTCTAGCAAACATGCATGGAAGCACATTCTGTGGCTATAAAGCAAAGGAAGAAATATAAAACGTGATAGGGCCAAATTAATGGCTATAGATGTACTCACCCAGGGTCTGGGATTTAAAATGTAGGTTGTGCATCTGAGATGGGCATCAGCAGTTTGTTAGGATTAATTAAAGCCTGGACTCAAACGGTGGCCTGTGGTCAATGAGGCTGAACTCTCCTGGAAATGCTTTAACAACTTTGGTTAAAGAGTCTCCAGGCCATCGAAATGTGTTGGTGAGAGGGGCCAATCCTTGCAAGCTCTGATTTGGCTATTCTCTGAAGGTTGGAGATATTAGTGGCTGTGGCAGTTTATTGGATTCTTCTTTTATTTTTTTTAAGTTTTTCCAGCTACAGATTTATTTAACACAAAATAATCCCCTCCAGTTTTACTGAGGTGGCTGACCACGTCCACGACCAAATCTGCCTCTAAACTGGAATTCGGTGGCTGACCCAGCCCCAGCCCCGGTTCTCTTGCCGACACCAGGGGCACAGCACTCTGCCTGTAGGTGTCTCTGTCAGCTTCCCCTCTAGTGAGTCTTGCAAGTCGCTCGCCTTCCAGACCTTTCAGCCAAGGTCTGCCTGTCTCTGGATGGCTGCGGCACAAGGTGGCAGGCATGATCTCAGGGGGCAAGTGGAGGTAACCATGGAGACACTAAATACCCTCATTGGTAAGGTGCCAGTAGAAGTGTCTCCAGGCAAACTATTCCTTCACATAGCCTTGTGATTTGAGAGACTGCATGGTCTTCATGACATGAAGGTTGGGCACATTCTTGTCTGCCAACTCTGGGTGCTTAGGCATATGGACATCCTTCTTGGCCACGATCACATCCTCCTTAAAAAGGAGTTCATAAATGGCAATCCAGTTATTCTGGGCATCAACATTGCGGCAGCTGTAGTGTCCGGAGCCGAGACTAGAAAGGCAGTTTATTGGATTCTTATCTTAATGTGACCTTCAGAAACCTGGTGGTTGTATTTACCCTTCAGGTACAGGTAGGTGCAATGATCACAAAAAACAATAGAGACAGAGCTGTCATCAGAATGTTTTAACATGCATGTGAGAAGAGCTGGGTCCCCTAGAATGAAATCAATATAGATAGAAACCTAATGTGAGTTGCCATAGTGGAAATTCAAGGTTTCCTAGATGATTACAAGATATAAACCAATTCATAGTTGAGGAACTTCACAATTGATATCTACACAAGGGCGCCCTACCTCATGAATAGTCTTCCAGACCTTCTCCAGAGAGGCCTGAGGACATTTTCCAAGACTGTGTCTTGAGATACTTGGACTTTTCAGGAGTTACTAGATACTGGCTCTGAACTAGTGGTAATCCCTGGAGAACCACTATAGTCCTCATGTCAGAGTGGGGACATTCTAAAGCCAGTGATAGGCAAAGTCTTTAATCTAAATCACAGTAGATCTAGTGAGACTATGAATCTATCCTGTAGCTAATTTCCCACTATCAAAATTAGATGGGATAGATAGTAACCAAGTACAGCCTGATAGTAACCATGGTACAGCTTGGTAGAGCTGTATCAAGTAATGAGGTACAACTCAACATTGGCTCCCTGACTATGGCATGGAGACCATGATGGTAGGAAAACTAGGTTGAATTTCCTAAAATTGTCCCCTACACC
>CAUYQV010061681.1:0-10874 GCA_963574575.1 Galagoides demidoff
AACAATGATGGCTGCAACCAAAAAATGGCCAGGCGTTGTAGCGGGCGCCTGTGGTCCCAGCTACTTGGGAGGCAGAGGCAGGAGACTTGCTTGAGCCCAGGAGTTGGAGGTTGCTATGAGCTGTGATGGCATGGCACTCTACCCAGGGGGATAGCTTGAGGCTCCGTCTCAAAAAAAAAAAAAAGAATGGCGGCATCAAGGATGGAGAGCCACGGGACAATGACCGGTGGTGGATTCACTGACTGTGAATGTATTTATACGTCAAACCAACGCCGAGCAACCATGGAAATTATGACAACAAATGTGAATCTAACAAAATCTTACAAATGTAATCAATCTATAAAAAACTAATATCCATTAGGAAGAGATAAAGTGGGAAGTGGGAGATAGCTGATGTTCTTTTACAGCAGGAAGTCCCCAAATGTTGCCTAAAATCAAACCAAGTAAACAAAGAAGTTGCACTGGCTACAATTACTCAGCGATCTAAAACTCGCTTTTTTAGGGTAAGTGTGGGGCTTTAGTGATGTTTGCCACCACGAGGAGGCAGCTGGCCCGAGCAGGAGTCCAACACAGAAGAAAACAGAGCCAGAGAGATGGGAGCAGGAGAGAGATAATGAGAACTGATCCCCTCACTGTCATCCCTATATCCAGCTGCATCTACAATGGACCAGTAGGGCTTTCTACTCACAAGAGCCAATAAATTTGGTTTTATAGGCCAAAAAAAAAATTTTTTTAAAGAATCATTTAGAAAATATTCCTTTGTAAACACAAGAAATTCTGTGAACCAGCAAAACATTCTATTTCAGTTCAGATTTTCTTCTAAGAGGCTAAAACAATGAATTCAAGTGAAACTCAGATAAAATTAAGTTTAACTCACTGTCGTCAGAAGGGTGTGGACAGCAGACTACAGTCGTCTTTGTTATCTATTTCTATCCATCTACCTAACATGCCTATCAATGTTTCTCTACGTACAGACGGAAAAAATGCTCTTCCCTGGGTGTTAAGGATATTTGGTTTGGTTTTTGACCATAAAGTTTTTTCATGGTCATCTTTTTACTGTTTTGCAGTGAGTGTATGGGGTTTTGTTTAATAATGAGCATGTATCACATTTATAAGATCAATAGCATGATTTTTGTTTTCTTTTACGTTTACAGATTTTTTATTTAGAATTTGAGAGAGTTTCTAGTCTCTGATTTTCTACTAAAGCATAAAGTGAAGTTATCTGCTGGAGAGAGAGGCTATAGAATGTTTAAGCGGCTATAAGAACCTCACTAATGTGGTCTCAACAGAAATATATTTCTATGTCCATGTGACTATATACAATGTATGAAATGTGTGAAAAATGTATGTCATCGAGCTGTGAAGAGTGATAATCTAGGAATAAAAAAGTGGAATGGAGTATAAGGGTTTTACTCGATCATTTTAAGTGGTTTTCCTTATCTCTGCTAGTTGTTACTATAATTGAGAGGTTTATTCTACAAACCAAGACAAAGTATGTGATTTTTACCTTATCCTAGGTTACTCTTTTCTTTATTTTGAAAAACCGTTGGAAAAAAGAAGGCTGCAGTAGTATATCTGGAACTCATAGGAAACAAGATAAAAAGCTTGAGTAGAAAAGCAGAATTTCTTAATTTTCATGCCATAGCCAAAGCTTAACGATATTTCATTTTGAAGTAATTGTAAAAAAACCTTAGTTTAAGAAAAGTTTTTGAACATTATAAAAATGTATATATTTCTGTCTGCATTTGGCTCATATTTTTCTAATAGCATGATTTTTAAAAGAGGGCAAATGGAGAGAAAGGGATTCTGGAAGCAAACGCCATCGGCCCTCTGATCACAGCGTCCTCATCTGTGGGTTCAACCAACCACGGAATGAAAAAGTTTGAAAAAGCAAGCAAACAAAAAAGAAACACCACAAAAAATAACAAAACAATAATAAAAAAATACAAATAAGAAAAGCCAATACAATATATTAAATATTTACATTGCATTAAGTATTATAAGTACTCTAGAGATGATTTAAAGTATACGGGGATAGGTATAAATTATAAGCAAATACCACACCATTGTTTATCAGAACGTGAGCATCCTTAGATCTTTTTTTTTTCTTAGACAGAATCTCACTTTGTCACCCTAGGTAGAGTGCCTTGGCATCATAGCTCACAGCAACCTCAGATTCTTCAGCTCAAGTGATTCTCTTGCCTCAGCCCTCCTTGTAGCTGGGACTACAGGTGCCTGCCACAATGCCCAGATATTTTTTTAGAGATGAGGTCTCACTCTTGCTCAGGCTGGTTTTGAATTCCTGAGCTCAAGTTATCCACCCTCCTTGGCCTCCCAGAGTGTTGGGATTACAGGTGTGAGCCACCGCAGCCGCCATCCTTAGATTTTGGTGTCCACAGCAGTCCTGAAACCAATCTCCTAGAAATACTGAGGGATGACTATATGTCACCCTGTTAATTTGAGCTGGTAGAAATAAAATAATTGTTACTTCCTGTTTTATTTTATCAGTCTCCAAAAAAGAAACAAACAAACCCTTAGGGAACAAAGAGTCAATAAACACCAGCATGAAATTGGAATTCAGATGTATCACAGACAGAGGGCTTCCATCCCAGCCAGGGGCTTGAGAGGGGGATGAGTAACAGAACCAGGGAGGTCACGACCTACTGCAGGGCACCTCCATGGGAGAGGGGTGTTGGTAGCTCTAGAGCCCTGATCCGTTAACCTCTAGCTGCATGCCTTTTATGTTTTCTTGATGAAACCAGAATTAATTCTACTTTTCTACAGATTCCTGGTGGGTGAAGTTAACTGTAAGGGGCCCACTTTGTGCGTGGGTATGTGTGTATTTCAGAGGTGCTTGAGCTGTGGCTGAGAGCTGTGGGACAGAGGTCTGATTGTTTGGAAAGGGGCAGGACCAGGGTTAGCAAAGTCAGAGGAATGTGTAACATAAAAATGAAGTTGAAAAGGGGCTATTGTTCCTATAACTAATCTTTACATTGAATCTTTTCTAGGGGAGAAGCAGAGGTAGCATCGGTTTCAGCTCCTCTGAAAAGACCTGACATTTCTGGAGGAGGCAGAAAGACACCCAGGGGAAGGAGAAGGTCACCTGCAACTCGGTCACGGGACATACGTGCTCTGCAGCCCTCAGAACCAGCGGATACCCTAGAAACCAGTTCTCTTAACGGGGTGACCATAGTGCTAACAAGAACAGTAGATGCACCCCTGTTTGGCTTACCTGTTCTTGGTGTAGTCCAAATACAAACCAACCAAGTACCACCACCAACCACCAGCTTCAAAGACTTAGGAGTCAGCCTGCAGACTGAGGGCTGGATGATATTTTTATTTTCCATTTAAAATACCCAAAGAGACTAATTCCTTCTTGGTATTTCTATAGTGCAGAAAAGCTGTGTGTTGACCCCATCTGTCTTTCCAGGCCATTCTGTGTTGCCTCAGGGTCCGATATACAAGGGTTCCCAGCTTCTGAAATCTTACAGGAGTGGAGGATGCCAGCCAGGGTCAGAGCAATGCTGTGCCAGACACAGATCCAGAGGACTCTGGCAGTTGACTGTGCAGAAGTCAAGATCAACCCTGAGGATCCTCTCGGGTGAACTAAGGCCACAAACACCACCTGCACCATCCAAATCTCCAAGAATTGGCTCACCACAGCTGGTTTTCTGGGGAGGACTTTTTACCTGCCTTCCTGTTGAGAGGAAGTCACTTTCCCCGATAATGTTATTTCATGTTAATGTTATTTCATGTTAAGAAAGTGAAGAGCAGAGGCCACTGGGATGAAGAAAGATGGACAGAAATGAACTTGGAGAAGCTATGAGTAATAATGCTGATGAAGACAGCTTGTATATAGACTGCGGCTCACCTGTGGTTGGGCACTGTGTCAAATGCTGTTCGTGTCCTGTATTGTTAATCCTCACGACAACTGCAACTATATCAGAATTATCTCCATGTTATAGATGAGGAAAATTTGGCGTACAGGTAGCTTTCCCAAAGAGCCATCGCCGGCAAGGAGAGGACCAGGTCTGGAACCCTGTCAGTCTGACTCTGGCGCTGTTCACCCTCCCTGCCTGCCCCTTTCCCTTGAACCCCTCCCCCAAACAAAAGCCCTTTTCCTTAGGGATGACACACTGTCAATCATCCCTACCTTATAGTCACACACCTGGAGCAGTGAAGGTACGCGTCACCTCCTGCGGGGGAGAAACCTTTAAAAACTTCTCTCAGATGGTCAAGAAGGATGTTTTGATACCAGCTTTGCTTCTATATGATCTACATTTCCACGAATGGTGGATGCTGGGGAGATACCAAATAATACATCAAGTCTGCCTCATCAAGGAAATCAAGTGATTGGTACCTCAGTGCTTGCCAGAAGCAGCGGCAGGAATGGGAGTCCACGTCAGCCCTACGTAAACTCTGCTGCTGGCTCTGCACAGAAGGATCTGGAGGCGGGACAGGCTGAGGTCCCTACAGAGGGCTGTTTCTGTCCTGAGCTTTCTCCCTTCTCTGCACAGTGGGAGGATTTGTTGGAAGGATTTGTAAGAGGGGGTCAGGCACTATGGTGTAGTATTATCTATAAGAAAGCAATACCACTCTGCCTCTGTAAACTGTCACATTTATTGTGGTATTTTGCGTCATCTCCTTGGCAAAGATGGAAACACACTGGGCTAAGGAAGGGTTAACAAAGCAGGTGCTCTCAGCTCCACTGCTGAGTAAATTGGCTCAGCTTCTGTGGCTACCTATAAAAACTAGAATACTAACAATGACAGTCAGAATCAATCACAATGTGTTTACCCCTTTACACTAATAACTTACTTCTCGAGATTCTCCTGGAGATACATTTGAACATGGAAGATTAACCACAGGGCTGTTTATTGTAACAGAAAGCTAGGGATGACCTGGACGCCCTTTGGTGAGGTCTGGGACTTTTAATTGTGCTATAACCAAACAAATGGGACACTACACTGTCATTAAAAAGAATTAAGTGGATGAACGTGTGTGTCAAAATGGGATCTCTAAAGTAATTCCCTCAAGGAAAAAATGAAAAAAACGTAGTATGCTCCCGTTTGGTTTAGCTGTGTGGTTGAAGGTGTGTGTACACATACGATATAGACTAACTGTAGAATTTGCTTTAAAAATAACAGTGCTTTTGGTGGCACCTGTGGCTCAAGGAGTTAAGGGCGCTTGCCCCACATACCAGAGGTGGTGGGTTCAAACTTGCCCCAGCCAAAAACTGCAAAAAATAAATAAATAAATAACTGTGCTTGGAAGGCGGGACCTGTGGCTCAGTGGGTAGAATGCCGGCCCCATATACCCAGGGTGGTGGGTTCAAACCTGGTCCCAGCCAAACTACAACAAAAGAATAGCCGGGCATTGTGGTGGGCACCTGTAGTCCCAGCTACTTGGGAGGTTGAGGCAAGACAATCGCCTAAGCCCAAGAGCTGGAGGTTGCTGTGAGCTGTGATGCCACAGCACTCTACCGAGGACAGTAAAGTGAGACTCTGTCTCTAAAAAATAAATAAAATAAAATAACAGTGCTTGCTACGGAAGAGGACTTGAGGACTCAGGATGAAAGGGAGAGTTTTTTTATTGCAGAACCTTTTGTATTCTTTGAATGCTTTGCTTTGTATATGTAATTACTTTTTTATTAAAAAAAAACTAGTTCACAAAATTTTTTTCAGTTTATCAGAGGCTGTGATAAAAACAAAAATATAGCAAATAAATTATGTTAACTATGTTACATGAAGTATTACATATCCACATTCATATATAGCATTCCCTATAGTATTACACCTGTAATAGATGGTCAGTACATACCCCAATCAGAGACTTTGTTAGCTCAGTTGGTTAAAAATAGAAAGCACATGAAATTCTAGTCATTGGTTTTCTTCTAGTTTGGAGACTCAGCCTGTCTTCCATAACCACAGACTATCCTTGGAGCCTAGGTCAGCCAGCTTACACCGTGGACTCTCCAAGATGAAAGAACACACTTTCTGTTCCATACAATGTCCAAACATCTCTTCCACATGCCCACAAAATGATCACATTCAGCACCCATCCCTGACTACGGCCAGAGGAGTCGGACATACAGAGGCCTCCTTGTAAGCCACATGGCAAGCAAATGGGCCCATGCGTTTGCCGGCCATGGTCTGAAATCTCTGATGTACACACGACACAATAAACCATCTCTGATTCACGTTTGTTGAATGTTCTTAGGCCCTGCGAGAAAAGGAGTCAAAAATAGCTGAGAGTTTTGAAACCCTTTAGGAAAAGGCACTCTTTGGCATACTTGTTTTTTCAGCAGTCAATGAACAAAAAGGTTCACTGTTTCGACCACCAAGAGAACAGCCAAGTTTTTAGAAATACAGTCACACTTTTGGCCGACATGAGGAGATTTTCCAACTGGGCTTTCATACGCATACATATGGGTGGTCTGTCCTACCTACCACAGGCTTTCCGGTGCCAACAATTTTGTTTGTAAATTTAAGTGTAATAACAAAGCTTGTATACTCATTGAAAGCTAGATGCTCGGGACATTTTGTAAAAGGGGAAATGCCAAGGTCTGTTTAGATGCCTCTATGGCTAAGAAAACCTTGATTCTTTGAAAGATGAAAAGTCGCTTTCAACAGATCCCTTACATCTTTATGGAGAAGTGTAGCTGACTCACAAGTCCTTCTACAGAAACTCAAGATTGATTTATTTCCACTAGGCAGATTAAAATATACAGTGTTTTCATGGGGATGACTGGACTTCATAAATTTGTCCCTGCCTGGCCATGTGCAGCCTTTGATCTGTTCAGCTGGGCCTCCTCGTTAGGAGCAGGGAGCATTCAGCTGCTGTGTGTGACATGTGTCTTTGCAGCCATTCCTCCTGTATGTTGAATTTGGCTGTCCTCATCTGGAGGAAAGAGACAGGGCCAGCTCTTGGGTAAGGGCCATGGTGTGTCTGTGAGGCTTTTCCATTTTTAAGTGAAGCTGCTCAGAAGCCCCCAGACCGAATTGCACTGGAGTGAGGAGGAGGCAGTCTGACCACCACGTCTGTCTGTTCCTTAACCTTCAGGGTACATTCTGCTGGTTGGCCTGGTTGGGTCATTATTCCCATTCTTTCACACCAACTCTTTAATGCCCCGTTCAAAGAGGACCCCCTATCACACAAGAGAGAAATACTGTTCAACCCAACCCATGTAGTTCACAGAAGTGCAATAAATAGCACCAAGCTCTCCAAGGACCAGGCATGGTGCTGGTGCCAGGAATATTAGAGAATAAGGCAGAACCTGCCTTAATGTGGTCAACAGCCAGCAGGGAAGATAGACAGCCCAACATCAAGGCATGAGATGGGTCCCCATCACTGCCTTAGGGGGCCTATCAGAGAGGGCTTCCTGAGGAGGTGGCCCTTGAGCTGGGTCTTAGAAGATCTGTAATAGGAGCTTGGCTTGGGGAGAGGATGGGGAGGTAGCTTCTGGGCAAGAGGGAAAGAATGAACAATGCCAAAGGTGTGGGATACAGCACAGGAAAGCAGAGGGAGTTTGCAAGGCTGGAGCGAAGCACAAGGCAGAAAGGGTCAAGGATAATGAGTGTACTTGACAGCATAGGCTGGGCTCTTCACCATTTTCCAAAAATAATTGTGAGGAGCTATTCAGAGTTTTATTTTGTTTTATAGATGGTAAGTCTGGGGGCTCACAAAGGTTGTGATTTATTCATGGTTCTCTACCGAGTTTCTCTCTGGTATTTAGCAACCAGAGCTGAAATCTAGGTTCATAGGGTACTTCAGCCCTTGGTCTTGATCATACATATAAGGTTACTATGAAAATAGAACATGATGCAATTTTCTGGCAATTACTAGAATGGTGGGAGACCAAGTCTCTGCTTCTTAGGAGTTGTGAATGACACATACATGATCACGGTGTCGAGGAGAGGCCACAGTACTTGGCAGGTGCAGTGGTGCTCGGTGGAGGAGGCAGCTGCTTTACCCAGCAGAGCCCATGATGGGCAGTGGTGCCAGGAGTGTGGTGGGACCCAGTGAAGACACAGGACATCTAAGCTTCCCCAAGGGAGGGATGGGACCCAGCTGATGTGGCAACAGAGTGGCTGGACGCAGTGGCACCCAGAGTTAGGGCAATAATGCTCTTGTCAGAGCAATGGAGAAGAGGTGGGAAAGAAGACTCAGGCAGGAGGGGAAAGACACATTACAGTTCACATGCACAAAATACGAGATTTAACTAAAGAGTAAAATAGGCAATCCAACTGCAAATTAAATAATTTCAGTAAGAATCCACTAATTCACCTACTCAACATTTTTATTGACCCCTTTCTATGTGCCAGGGGCTCTGCTGGGCTGTGATAATATAGATAAGAATGGAACATTGTCTCTGCCCCACTAAAGCTCATCTTCTTGTGCTAGAGACAGAAAATAAACAAATGGATAGACAACGTAGTGGCCGGTAACGGTAAGTGTGAAGCAGGAAAATGTCTTGAGACAAGGGCTGGAAGTAATAGAATAGGACTGGAAGGCTATTTTGAATAGGGTTGTCTAGGAATAACTGTCTGAGAAGGAGAGACCAGAATAAAATATGGTAGGAGGAATGTGAAGATCCACCATCAAATGCAAAGGTCCGGGGTGGGAATGAGCTGGGTCAGATCAAGGAACAGCAGAAGAGGCCCATGAGGATGGACCCAAGGACGTCACATAAATAGAAGGAGGAAATGTCAGCGTTAGACTGAGATCTGGAAGCTTCGCTAAATAGTCTAAGTTTTATTCTGCATTTCATGCTCAGATGATTTGCATGGCATATTTTTGGCTACTGAGATGAAGGAGCCACAGGCAATGTTGTACACGTGCATGCACACACACGTACACACGCACACACACAGCCCCCAAGCAGTGTGGAAGACTGGCTAGCCTCAATGAATCAAAACTATCTTTAAAATCACTAAGACACTGATCCTTAAATTTTAAAAACTGGCAAATGGAATGAACAGACCACCAATTAAATAATCTCAAATGTCCACTAAACATAAAAATGTCCCCTTCATCATTAGTCAAAAAATGTACATTTACCATATGAATGTGTTTCAGTTATATTGCTGTGTTACAGGTTACCCCAAAGTTAGTGGCTTAGAAGAATCGCTTTTCTTCCCCTGATTTTGGGGGTCAGGAATTGTGGAGGGGCTCAGCAGGAAGCTCTTCCTGGAGGCCTCTGACGCATGCCAGTCAGACACTGGCTGGGCCCGCAGTCACTGGATGACTCACACGGTAGCAGTGGACGCTGGCTGCGGATGGTAATAGCTGCACGTGAACGTTCCGGCCCAGATGTCTCAGGTAGCCAGACTTCTTAGATGGCAGCTGGTTTATGAGCAAGAGTCACAGAAGAATAGAGGAGGAGTCTCATGGCCACTTCTGCCCAAGCCTAAGAAGTCAGGGGGTGGCACTTCAATGCATCATGTTGGTTTCAAATGAGTCTCTAAGAAAGAACTAGACTCACGGGAAGGAACATTAATCCTATTTCTCTATAGGAAGAAAGTTAGAGAATTTAAAATTATATCTCAAAACTAACATGGAATGAGATACTATTTGTTACTATCACAAAAACAAATAAATTTTAATGATAATATTCACGGTTGCTAGAGCTGTTACTGGTGAATTATTATTTTTTTTTTCCAAAGACAATTTGGCCATGCATTCCTAGAACTTTGAAAATGCTCATGGCCTCTGACTCACCAATTCCACTTGTAGTGGGATTGGACTAAGTACAAAGTCAAATTTGCAAACAAATACTTATCTGTCTGCCATGGCTTCATATATGCTTTATAGAAGGACAATGGTCTAATTGTTGACAGGAGAATGGTTTAGTAAATTTTGTTGAATATGCATATAAAGGGTTTATAAATCTTGTTTTTGATGAATATTTCCTAAAATAGGAAAAATATTCACAATACAATGTGGGAAATTGTGCTATAAAATTAAATACACTATATATTTATAGTCTGTTTTCTAATGTATGGTCATTATACATGCACAGAAGAATTCCCCATTCTTTATACAGAAGAATAAACACCTGAGTGTTACCACCAAGTATTGCCCTGGTAGGGAAAGTCAGAGGGATTTTTGTCTTCACATGTTTACTTTTTTTTATAGTTTCCAAATGTTCTATAGTGTGTCTTGTTTTATTTTTGTATTTAAAAAAAAATGAGAACCATTGCTTTTTAAAGTGAAGGGGAAAAAAATTGATTTAGAGTTACTCACAGGCGGTGGGAAAGTTCTCTGCTTATTCAGAAACATTCCAGAAATCTACTTGAAAAATCCACCTCAAGGTAAGATGTCTTTAATCCAGTGATTTTTTTTTACATATACATGTGTTTATCAGGTTTCCACTTTTTGCCTTCACAAAACTAAAAAGGCTTAGAATTTAATAACAGTTTAATAACATTCTTTTCTGAATGTATTTATCTTCGTTCGTCCTTTACGAGGTTTTTGTTTCTAGACCTTATCTTAAATATTGTTATTGCTATTAACCCAGTGATTTTTCAACCAGCGCACCACGAAGATTTTAAAAAATTAATTAAATTGTTTTTGAAAGAAATTCAAAGCACAATAAGCATTTTCTCTCTCTCTCTCTCTCTTTTTTTTTGATTGACATAATCTAAGTGCGCCATAGAAGTTTCACTATAGGTTCAAGTGCGCGGTGAGATAACAAAGGCTGAAAATCACTGCACTAGCCACATTTCAAAAGCGCTGGAAGCTGTTATTTTGGATCCTTGAGTTTTGTCAAATGGGCTTGACTCAATGTGTTAAGAACAAATAAATAAGACAAAAGACAGCAAACAGTAAGTCAGGAACCAGGTGTCGGTAACAAAGCGTCCACAGTGATCAGT
>CAUYQV010061683.1:0-17615 GCA_963574575.1 Galagoides demidoff
TGCCTGTGGTCCCAGCTACTTGGGAGGCTGAGGCAGGAGACTCGCTTGAGCCCAGGAGTTGGAGGTTGCTGTGAGCTGTGATGCCACGGCACTCTACCCAGGGGGACAGCTTGAGGCTCTGTCTCAAAAAAAAAAAAAAAAAAACTGGAGTGACTACTTGAATAGCAGGTGTAGTAGATTTTAGAACCAAGAACATTACTTAAGATAAAGAAATTCATTTCCTAACGAGAAAAAATGTATATCATCAGGAGTATGTATTTAATATAAATTCTAAAATTTTACATGACTCATAACAGAGCTTCCAAGTAAATTAAGTAAAAACTGGTAAAACTACAAGATGAAATTAGCAAACCCATCATCAACGTTTTCAACATACTTGTTCAAAATTTGATAAAACAAGCAGAAATTTGAATATTGTCTTGGTGAATAGCGACTAAGCTCTTGGAAAGAATACACTATCACTTCCTGAAGTGTTCCATAAACTCCACTACTACATTCTGTTAATTCATGTGTTTCTGCTGACATAATTTCCTCAAGAGTCTCTTGTGGGTCTCCTGTGTACGTTACATATGTGTTTGCTCCACTAAACAAGAGGTTCGTCTACAGATCTTTCTATTGTCTACCTCTGTCTTCTGCTGAGATGCTGAGTGGCAATGCTCGTAAGTACCTTGACGCCCTCTCTTCTCCATAGGGGTACTTTTTAGTCCCAAAGTTCATCTCTTCTAAGAGCCTTTATATAGCTGAACACTCTAACCTTTTGATCTTTCTGATATACTAGTGAAGGTTTTACTGCCACATCCTCAGCTTCTTCTCAACAGAATCCTTTTCTGGTCGTTAAGCTCTCCACTTTGGAAACATCTACAATCTCGGTAGGCTCAGTCTATCCAATTATCAAGTCCTGTATCTACGTGTTCAACAGTTCCTCTCTTTATGTCTTACTTTCCTCTCACCTTTTACTAGAAGCAACACACACAAAAATGTCCTGCTTTCCACTGGGCATGGTGGTGCAGACCTATAATCCCAGGTGCTCAGTGGTGAGGCAGGAGGACTGCTTGAGCCCAGGAGTTCAAGTCCACCCTAAGCAATAAAATGAGTCCCTATCTCTAAATTAAAAATAAAGTTCTGCTTTCCACTTCTCATCAGGACATGCTCCACTAAGCCTTCTCCCACTGTGATTCTTTCCTCCCGTGTTTATTTAAGTGCTTCTTGCTTCCTCCTGACCTCTCACCAAGAGCAACTTAAACACCTGCATTTCACCAGAAATCTGTTCATGGTGATGTAGGTCTCTTCTTATGTGCATTAGATCTTCTCTATGTGTCCCTCGCCACCTTCTGCTCTCTCTTTATCACAATAATTACACTTTGTATTTTTGCTAACAGCCTGTTGAAGGCAACCAAGGCTGTTTCAAAATTCTTTCAGTTTCTTCTTATAGACCGTAGCAAAATCGCCTTCCCAAGGTTTAGATATCTTTATAACAGCACTTCACCTCCAGGCATCAAATACTGGAGAACTCTTCTGTTATTAGTGTAACAAATTGTCAAATATTTGACTTTGCAAAAACACTTATTTTCTTGCAGTTCTGTAAGTTAGGAGTCCCACAGGGCTAAAATCATGGCATGGGCAGGGCTGGGCTTCTTCCTAGAAGTCCTCGGGTGCAGTCTGTTTACTTGCCTTTTCCAGCCCCTGGGAGGCATCCTCAGCTCACTGCCCACGTCCTCCACCTTCCAAGCCGGCACCACTTAATCTCTCCAGCCCTTGTCCCACAGTCACATTGTCCAATCCTAACCTCAGCTGGAAAAGGTTTTCTTAAGAGCTCATGTGATTATATGGGACTCACCTAGACAACTCAGGTTACCCAACTCATCTCGAGAACCACAATCTTGCTCTATATGCAAAGTTCCTTTTTTTCATGTAAAGTAACATGTTCGCTGGTCTGGGAGGTGCAGACAACTATGGGGTTCCACGATTCTGCCTACAAATCCCCTCTAATTGTCTAATATTGCTCAATCTCCGAACACAGTAAAATCAACAATTTCCTTGTGATTAGTTACCATATTCCTCCCATTACTTGACTCAATATTGTGTTTAGTCGGCAGACAGTAATTGTCCTTGAGGACCATAGGTAACTATTTATAGAATAGTTTCACTTTGCTCTCTTATATTCTATAAATAGCCCATGTTAACATAAATTCAGAGTAACCAGAAAAAAAAAATAGGGCGTAACTAGAAAATCAGCCCAGATGCCAGTGCACATCACTCTGACTGCAGAAGAGGAGGTGTTAGATTTGTCCTCATAAAAAAAAGGTGTAAGGAGTCTTTCCCAGTGTTTGAAAATACAATGAAGGCCTCAGAGCTGAAAATATAAGTTGACCGTAAGTGACACATGTTTTACAGAGAGGAACTGTGCACAATCCTACACGATTTGCTACACGGCAGCCAGACTAAAGACAGCAATGATACTGTTCAGGGGTTTATATGTGTGTGTTACAGAAATGAATTCTAGTAGTATTTTGCTGGAGAAATTTCTCTGAAGGAAATTTACAGTAATAGAGAATGCTGTATTGTAGGTAGAAGTTACTTGCTCCTCAAGTCCCATTGAAAGAACCTCAAGAGACCAGAGACAAATACTAAGATTAACCCTAATAATGCATTTTAAATATTGACCATGATCCCAGTGTTGTTCTAAGTACTCTACATGAATTGATTCAAACTTTACCACTTTATGATGTTGATTTTATGATCTTCTACTTTGTAAAGCTGAATAACCTGGAACTCATCAATGTCAAGCTATGATTTCTAGTAACAAATCCTCAGTAGCTCAATAGAAATTCACAGTTGCACCCAGGGCTGCAGAGAGAATTCTTGACAGAAGTTGCCACCTGTCCTCTGCAGTTTGGGTGCCCAGACATTGGGGTCTTTCCTCACCTAACAGGCGTGTAGATGAGAGGCTTGCTGGAGTAGCCCATGTGTCAGAGTAGGGAGGCAAAGGGGCCATGAGAACAGAGGACGAGACTGCATTACCTGCTCCAGACCTGAGGGTGCATGGGCAGAGAGGTAGGTTTGCTGTCTCAGGTGACCGGGCAGCAGGATGCACACGGGAACTGGGAGAGTTTGCAGCAGGGTAGCCAGAGCAGACATGGCCTAAGTCAGAGACCATTGATTGTGGAAGCCCCAGCAGGAATCTCTGCAGGGGCTGCACACATGCCCCCCAACACAGAGGGTGCGCATTCCAGACAGAGCCCTCGGCAGCTGAGGTCTCTAGAGACGCAGAATAGCACAAGCAGAGTAAACACTCGGCCATTTTATCTTTGGTTTCTGTAGCTTTCTGGAAATCACTCAACCTTTCAAGCCTCAAAGTCCCTATTTGTAAAACAGAGGCAATAATCCTATGTTAGGTGATGTAAGAGTAAGACCTGAGGAATGAGAAGCACCTGGGGCAGTTTCTGAGCCTGCTGAGTACAAGGTAACACAAGGTAACCTGGTTCCAGTTACATCTGAGAGCATCTTATCAGGTGTCACTGTATGTTTTTACTCGAAGAGACCACCTAGTATAGGAGAAATGTAGCATTAATATTTTTCTTTATACTTAGCTGAAAGTGGCATTTTTACTTATACTCTGAATTGAAAAGGTACATATGTAAAACTTAGAAATCACAATAGAAAACCTGGAAAACTATTAGATATTCTTTTAGTATTTTTTCTTGGTTATAAGAGTAGCGGGCAGTTGATTTGTTTCGAAGTTTTCTAGCCTCTAGTTTGTGCCAGACAAGGTGGAAGGTGCAGTGAGCGATGACGTCAGCATGGGGAATGAGACGTCATTGCTGCCTTCCAGAAACCACCATCATAAAGGGTGACACGGCAGACAGGAGTTAAGTTTGAAATGTGAAAAAGTTATTAACATTTTGGTATAACCTCAAACTACAGAGAGCCAATGGAGTAAGAGAAAGAGACGTTAACCAGGACACAGAGGGGAGAAGGTGAAGCGTGACCCGGGGTCAGGAGGATCCCAAGAAGTCTGACCGTGTCCCCCTCTGGACTGGAGTAGGTGGACGTTATGGAATGAAAGAGCCAACACCACGCTGAGAAAGTCTGTGTGAGATGGAAGTTTCTAGCAGACCTATAGAGATTGACATACGTGGGAATAATATGGATTTAGACAGAAGGGGATTATACTGTTCCAGGGAGACTGAGTGGGGTGCGGAACAGACGCTGAGATAGGAAACCAGCAGAGAAGGACTTACTGGCAGGAGGTAACAAAATCGCAAACAGAGACTGGAATTAGACCAAAGGGGCTGGTTCAGAGGTAATGGCCAACATTCACAGTAGTACTATCTGGAGAAACTCCGTAAGAGGAAATACAGTGAATATCTAAAACAATTCGTTTTTAAAAAAGCAATTTCATAATATAATTGAGAAACCAAAGAGATGGGTCCAGTGGGGGTCATTAACAAGAAATAGTGAAGAGCAGTGTTTGAATTAACTAAACAATATAGAAACTTCAGAAGTATGATTTTAAAGAAGGAACAGAAATGAAACAATGGGACCGTTTACCATGAACACGAGCACCTTGCACGGCACAACTGGAAAACGAGGGATGCCACAAAATCGTCGTGACTAGCAATCTCAAAAATTTGACCAATAAAATACATATGAAAGGAAATAATCTCAACATTTCCAGAGTGTTTGGTGATACTGTAAGTCAGGGGAAAGTTTTACTCTTATAGAAGTAATAAAAGCCCAAATGTAGCAGTAGAAAGGTAAAAAGGAAATTGACTCAAAGTTGAAGCTATGCTTATTAATTCTTATCATATGTATTTAAGGTCTACGCCATGAGGTTTTGATACAGCACTTACACACAGTGATTACGATGACCCACAGCCACCACCACTCACGGTCACCTTCTGTGTGTGGGACGAGCCCTGGACATCGACTTGCTGAGGAAAGTTTCAGAATGTGATACAATATCACAACACCTCCAACTGTACATCAGACATTTTTCTGTTCTTCCTATTCCTAAGATGTACAAGTGGAGTAATTAGGGTCATTAATAGTGACTGTTAGTGTCAGGTTAAACATAGGGAAAACAGATTTATATCACAGATTGCTTAAAGCGAACATTCCAACAGGCAGGCTTTCATTTAACATGTGCTTGTAACAATTTAAAAAACATCACTTTCCAGTGGTGTGTTGTCAAAGATATTTGATGTAAGTTCACAAGGCTGTTTATACATGAACTGTGCCAATTATTATCATTGTGGTTCCACCAAATAGAAGGAATCTGTGACATCGAGAAAGTTGATGACACGTAATTTGTGGTTGGATGTGGATTAGAAGTAGGATCCTGATTTGGCATTTCTTCATGCTTTTTAAAAAGATGCTATTACAGGCGGCATCCATAGCTCAGTGGCTAGGGTGCCGGCCACATACATCCAGGCTGGTGGGTTCAAAACCAGCCTAGACCTGCTAAACAGCAGTGACAACTGCAACGAAAAAATAGCTGGACACTGTAGCAGGTGCCTGTAGTCCCAGCTACTCAGGAGGCTGAGGCAAGAGAATGGCTTAAGTCCAAGGGTTTGAGGTTGCTGTGAGCTGTGACGCCATAGCACTCTACTAAGGGCAACATAGTGAGACTCTGTCTCAAAAAAACAAAAAAAAAAGATGTTACTACAACACTTACTTATTTGTTCTAAAGTAGAATAGCAAACACCAGAGACCACAATTATGAGCTACTGTGTGTGTGTGTGTATGTAATAATTGTAAGAGATTAACTCATGTGGGAATAAATGTATCTACATAACTGTATGGTTTTATTACATAATTCTGAAGAAATGCCCCCCAAATAATTTTCATTGGGGTATAAAATACTTAAGTTAAAGATCTTACTATATTTTCTATTTTTAGAAGTTATTCTAGGGTCTGGCTCAACCTGTATTCAGCAGCGAAGAAATCTTAATCAAATTTATATATTTTGTTTCTGAGTGAAAATCAAAATTCCAATAATTTATTTACTTAAGTAAAGAATTTTTACTTGAGATAGAAACTTGTTAAAGTGTGTTCAATAGTTAGAACACAAATGAGGTTCAGATATATTTATATAACAAGCTCATAATGATTTATAAATGAATATAATCTAAAAAGGTGGAGAACATATTTTTACAGGGAGATATACAGAAAGTAAAGCACAGATCATTGTTTTGCTTATTGTTCTCCTGTATGAACAAAGGATAAAAATACAGCATTTCAGGGTGGTGCCTGTGGCTCAAAGGAGTAGGGCACTGGCCCCGTATGCTGGAGGTCAAAACTGCCAAAAAATACTGCATTTTAATTACAGTAGCTATGCAATCAAATTGGATCATGGAGAAGAATTTATGAAAATAGTCAGCCGCCATTCAAAATGGGGTCCAGGATTTTGATTTGAAGAGAAGTGAAGTAAAAATAGAAGTAAACTCACTTCCAGTTCATTTCTACCATTTTGCGTTTTCAGTATAGAAGTGCTTTATGTCTGAAGTAAGATTCTATTATATTTATCTCATTCTTCCTTAAAATTTTTTTAAAGGTGTTATTTGCCTTTTATAAGATACCAGCTAAAGAATAATTCACGCTGTAAGTCCCCCAAATAAATCTGAGCGTGTTACATTAATCACGCAGGTGCATGAAGCAAGGTCTGTCTCAGAATTGACTTCAGTAGACGTGGGCCACAGAAATTGAGTTCCATTTAACGATCTTGAGATCCTAAAATTCCTGGGTTTGGTAATTTAAAACACCAGCATTCTTCTTGGAATTTTTCTAATAATCTCATTTGAACGACTAATTTCCCTTTAGGGAAGCTGCCGCATTTATGGATGGTAATAAAGGCACAGAGTCATTGTGATATAGAGTAACCTCTCGGAGCTTCTCCACCCGTTCTCTGCAGACATTCACGCAGTGTCATGTGGCAAAAACTCAAGTGCTCTTTTCAGGAACAGATGGTTTAGACACAATTAATAAGGAGGCTTGATGTATTTGCATATTCATTCGATAGTATCAGTTATTCCTCAGCCAGAACAAAGAATTACACAAAGGCATTCATGTTTCCTCCATTAACACATTATTAAAAGCAAAATGTCTGTGTTAAAATGAGGCAGATAGTGATCCTTGACTGCACAGCAACCGAGCATTATCCATGTGGGCTTTTAGCATGATAATGAAAGCAGGCTGCCCTGGTGTCATTTATTTCTGATTCTGATCATGGAGGATGGATGAAGACACAGTCAGAAGCAGACTTTTGGACCAACTCCCTGCATTTCTAGCCTACGTAGATAATTGCCAAGAGAGGTCATGTCAGGAAAAAGTAAACAAATTTTATTCCAGTTTCAAAAAGTTGGCCAGAAAACTAAAAGAAAAGCTACCAAAAAAATATACATATACATATATGTGTGTGTTACCTAGTTAGGTTTTAATCTGATTTTTATTTTAATTTAATTGAATTTTGGTTGATATATTTTTGTTTGTTGATGTTCTTCCCTGAGTGGAAGAAAAGAAGTTGCTTTGAAATTGATGGCAAGTGTAGGAATTCTTGCTGTAATCTACTGTCTGCAAGTTTTTCTTTTTATTTCAAATGAATATGAGGGTACAAATTTTGAGATTACATTGTTCTTACTTCCAAGGTAAAGTTTCTGTTATAAAGGAAGCCCTCACCCAGGGGGCGCAGAATCCACCCATACATTGTGCCCATTAGGTGAGATCCAGCCAGACGTCCTCCCTCCTTCTGACAATTGTCCTCCCCCCGACTCTCTACGTAATCCCACCACACCCATACTAGACTATATTTGTTTTTTGTGGTTTTATTGTTCATGTGATAGGTAATTGCTTATATATTGGGTCATATGAGTACTGAGTACATTGGATATTTATTTTTCCATTCTTGTGATACTTTACTAAGAGAAATGTCTTCCAACTCCACCCAGGTAAACATAAAAGACGTAAAGTCTCCATCTTTTATGTCTGAATAGTATCCATGGTGCACATATACCACAGTTTGTTGATCCATTCATGGGTTGATGGGCATTTGGGTTGCTTCCACAACTTGGCATTAAGAACTGAGCTGCAATAAACTTTCTGGTGCAAATGTCTTTGTGGCAAAATGATTTTTGCTCTTTTGAGTAGACACCTAGTAATTTCAAAAACTCAAATAGAATTACTTTGCCTTTATGCTATGCAGTGATTAAGATTATTTGCCTTGTCATCACTACCCATGAAGGGCTGGGAAATTGTCAGAAATTATAAATTATCTTTGTGTTAACTGAAAGATTCAAAGAAAGCTATTTCTAGATAAAGGCCTAGTTTCTTGGGGAATAAATGAGGCACATGTGAGGGAAACAGACGAGACTGTGGCAGTTAGGAACATCACCACGAAGGCTGTGCCTCAGGCCTGATGGAGCAGGGACGCCACTGCCTCCTAGAACGGTGTCCCCCCATGGGGTCAACACCAGCCACATGGGCTGTTTAAATGTACACTCTAGTTAGAATGAAGGCAAAATAAAAATGCAGGTTCTCGGCCACACTAGCCACATTTCACGTACTCTAAAGGCCCAAGAGGTCAGTGTCTACTGGAACTGGCAGCACAGGTGACATCAGTCCCCTCGCTGCAGAAAGTTCCAGCAGACAACACTCTCCCAGACGTTTCTTACCTAAGATGGACAGCAGAGGTCCAAAGATAACCAGAAGGGACCTGCAGACAGCAGCAAAGCAGCAAATTACCACAACAATAAACAACACGTCACTTATTTTAGAGGAAGTTAAAAGTAGAGCTAATGGAATAAAAGGTGAAGCATATTTGGGAGCAGCTCAGAATCGCTTAGAAGGGAATTTCAAAATCTAGACTGAACTGGAAACCAAGGCATTCTACCTTCTTTCACAGTCAATATTTTTCTTAACACTCATTGCATAAGGACAATTTTGCATGAAGTTTCAAAGAAAACCCTTCTTTCTTGACTGCCCTGCTTTAAGTTTGATATGGAAAAGAGGAAATTAATAGGAACAAATTGGGATTCATTCAAAAACATCGATTGAGCACGTTAGTTCAATCAAGATTCCCCAGCTTCAGGATTCCCTTGCTCCTGAAGCACTAGACACGGTACATTTGAGCAGGGCCAGTGAAGCTCAGGTGGGTCTGCCCCCAGGGTCGGGGCAGCTGATCGTGGAGCACCTCAGAAGGTGAGTCTATTATGGAGGGAAAAGAAGCCAGGTGGGAGTCAGACATTAAGAAGACAGTCCTAAAGACAAAGTTCAGGGGGGAGAAATGCAAGATAAAGAGAAGTCTGAGTTCCTCCCTCGGCCCGCAGAGTTAACTTCCCTGAGAAAGCAAGAACGTGCAGTGATCTCTGAGCATGATAAAGTGACCATTTTCTAAACTCACCATATATTAAGAATTTTCATTCATTCATGTACAAATTAACAGAAGTCTATGAAAGGTATCCTCATTAGGAAGCCCTGAATGCAGCATGGAGGCTTAGCTAATAAGATGCCGCAGCTGCAGCTTGGCGCCTGCAGCTCAGTGGCTAGGGCGCCAGCCACATACACCGGCGTTGGCAGGTTCGAATCCAGCCTGGGCCTGCCAAACAACAATGACAACTATAACAACAACAACAAAATAGCTTGGAGTTGTGGCAGGCGCCTGTAGTCCCAGCTACTTGGGAGGCTGAGACAAGAGAATTGCTTAAGCCCAAGAGTTTGAGGTTGCTGTGAGCTGTGACAGCACAGCACTCTACCCAGCATGACAGCATGAGATTATCTCAAAAAAAAGATGCCACAGCTGCTTTCAAAATGAGGAACTCTGCATCTGTAAACCATGGTCTTCTTCCAATGAACCTGAACCAGTTGTACACAGCATGACTACCAGGGTTGTTCAATAAAGACTTCTAAATTTTGCCTTTCATAGGATGAACTTTAAATAATAAAAACTTTGTTTCACAAAATTTAAAAAAAAACAATTGAAACCTTACTTATGACTTGAGAAAATGTGAACACACATTTTTCATTAAAATAAAAAAATGATTAAAATTTTTTCTAAAAAGAAAATTATTTTTGTGCAGCTACACTGAAAAGTGATTATGTTGGCAAAGTAAGTTGTGAGGGGTGTACACATGTGTCTCTATGTGTGTATTTCAGGAACAAAGCACCTTAACCGCTTGACTTGGGCTTGTTAAAAACATTTTCTCTTCAGACCTGACAGGGAGATGTGGGTCCTGGCCCAGTTAGGAACCCAGAATTGATTTTGTCTTGCTTATCTTAATCAGCCCAGGAAAATCTGAAGATCTTACTAGAAGTGGTTTACTTATTTAAAAAGAGATATGAGAATTAAAGCTAAGTGAAACAGCTAAAACTATTTATGGTAAAACATGATTTTCTGCAACAGATTTAATATTTAAAGTTTTGCATATTTCTCGTTAACATTCAAGGTTCAGGAAACATGAAATAAGCACTCTATATTAAGTACAACTCAGTAACTTTTTTAGCATATTCAACTAAAGATAAGTGGTTATTGACATTTTTTTCAATTACAAAAAATATAACAAATATTTTATGTGTACATTTACGCGCATGCATACAGGAGGGCACATCCCTGTGGGCGGGTGCTGGATAGTATGGAGAGGTAATTTTATTAATCAGAATTTTTTCCATAATGTTGTTTTGTTATACTCAAGCTGACTTAAAACTGACTTAGGATAACCAGTAATCATTCTAACTTGTTAAAATTTTACCAAGGATGCAGCTGATTTTGCGGCAAATCAGCAAACACCTGCAGAAATTCTAAGTCAATGTCACTCACATGTGCTGTTGCTGGTTGGTCAGCACATTAACTTCAGCAGAAGACCGGCTTTGTTTCCGCAGATAATTTCATCCACAACTGGAAATACATCATTGAGGCATTAACCTCCTCCCTTTAAATCTACGACTTCGTACCACCCAAAGGTGGAGCAGCACATCTCCGGTCTGGTTCACATCACACGTAAGAGTCTCCATTTTGCCCAATCTTCGATCTCCTTCCTGGGTCTTGGACCCTCGGGTCTCTGCTCATCACAAAGCATCACGAAACCTTCCTAACCCAGGTGACTCTGCAGTCCCCACAGGGAAGGCTGAACCTTCACCAGACTACACATCCATCTCATTCTCTCTTGGTGAAAGGAGCAGACTCAGGTGGAATCACTTCCCGGTGCACTCATGACCTGGCAAGGATTCCTAGAACCCCCACAACTCCCTTTGCCAAGACATTTGCTGCCCAGCGTAGTGCCGCAAAAATAATTTTTAGAAGTTGAAAGGTCTATTTTAATAAAAAAAAAAAAGTGTGTTCAAATTTTCTCATGGATTCTGTGTGATGTGAAAACAGGTATAAGGATGAAAATAGCTGACCAACATGAAGAGTAATACATACAAAGAAATATCACACCTCACTTTTATCAGAAGGTTATAAATATATAAATATTTTAGGCCCTAGAAGATAATCAATAGAACACACACACACTGTAATTTTTCTTAAATGGGTTATAATGAATCACATCATTTATGCTGTAATTGTATAAACACTACAAACACTACCTGTAAAGATTCTCTTAGGTGAGCCGAGCAGGTTTTCTATGACTGGCCCCTCACAGGATGTGGGGGTGTCGCTGAAGAATGCACCTGACAGCTCTCATGCTTCTTGTTACCCAGACTGAACTAGAGTTTTGGCAGATGCTTCTAGAAAACTCCAGTAATGACAGACAGCACAGGCTACACAGATGTGTCAATAAGCACATGGTATCTATTTCCCAGTAAACAGTTTAAAAAATGGGATGCAAACTGGCATATGAATTTCAAATAACTGTTTTTCAAGGACTACTCACTTTTGCTAGTTTGTGTTTTTATAACAATTTAACCCACACTCAATAATTACTTACCCAGGATGTATTTTGTAATAGGAATTGAGGGGCTGGCAAGTCAATGAGAATCTCCCTCAGATTCTCTGGAAGGAAAATCAGATACAAAAGCAAAACTCTAATATAAGACAACATGCAGTGAATTATAAAAGTGCCAAATGTTTTCAGAATTTGTGGAGTGATGACCAGAGTTTAGCTAAACTTTAGTAAGGGAAGACTTCCACAGTGGGGAGAGGGCCCAACAGCCGCAGAGCGGTGACTGTGGCCTCGGCTGCAGGGTCAGAAAGCCCGGGCGCGGGAAGTTCTCAGCTTGACCGAAGCCCAGAGCAGGAAAGGGGCAGGATATGGGGACTTCACACCTTCTGTATTAACCCTGATGGAGGTGGACATTCTTCTTAGTAAAGCATCACAGGAATGGAGAAGCAAGAATCCAATGTACTCAATTCTGGTCTGAAGGCAGTAGATGAGTTAATAAAAGGGCTGGGGTAGGATAATGGGGGAGGGGGTCACGGTGTAGGACACAATTATAAGAGGGACTTTATCTAACACATGCAATCAGTGTAACCTATTCTCTGTGCCCTCAATGAATCTCAAACAACAAAAAAATTAAAAAATTTTAAAAAAAGAGGTAGGAATATGAAGGGTGACTGAAGTCAAGCCCGGGACAGGAAATGAGTTTAACCATAGCTGGATAAGCCAGGAGGGGAAGCGAGCGCTCCTGGAGAGGAGCAGGGTGATGGCCCCTGGAGAAGAACAGCGTCCCAGCTTGGGGCTTCCAGCCACGCCTGCGCAGGGGCGGACACAGGTGCACCGGAGGTTCTTGCTAGCCCTGATTCCTGTCACAGCCACGTGAGCAGAGGCCACATCTCAGATGCTTCTGAGGCTGGATCAGACAGAGCAGGGCCCCAGGGTGCACGCAGAGTCCCTGCTGTCGGGATCCTAGCCCTCCAGACCAAGCACAGCATTCGCACCTTGTTGGGAAAAGCAGGGAAGGGTCTGCTGAGCGGCCCTGTGATCATCCTCCAGGCGTCCAGAGGAGCGCAGCCACTCCACCCGGGTTGACCACTCTTCTAGGCCAAAGACCGAGGCCAAGAAAAGGTTCGGTGGGAATGGCCACCAGCAGCGGCCACGACGTGTGAGGCACCTGACGCTCCCACCTGCAGCAGCCCCACGACCTTGCGCGCGGTGCCTAAGCCAGCACAGGCGACCGCTCTGAAAATGCATGCGTGCTCTCTATAACACAAGCTTTATAACGTGTTGTTTTTGAAATATTTGATATTAGAAAATCTGAGTACATTTAAAATCTATCTGTAATGTTGCTGAAAAAATTCAATGCTATGTTTGTCAAAAATAAATTACCGTAAAATTTGAGTTGTTGCAAACCCGTCTCAGTGTTGGGGTTTTTTTTTTTTTTAACTACCTTTTGTGAACAAATCTTTATATCGATAAAACTATCACAAATTTGAAGAGATCATTAAAAGTCTTGGTCAGAAATTGGATGTGGCCATCTCAAACATAAAATCTGATATGAAATAATAGAAACGAGCTCAAATATCTCACCAGAAGATATTTTCTTTGGCAGTTTTATACAAATTAAGCACTTAAGTGGCTTTTTCTACAGTTAAATATAAGGAATTTTTCCAGCTTTTTTTTCCTATTTCAATAGAGTTAGGAGGTAAAGTGTTGCTTATGCCACGTGGTTGACTTTAATTTTTAATTGTATTATTAATACCCATTGCTAGGAAAGAAATTGCCTTCAGATACCTATTCACTACTGGTTAGCAATGCTCATTGTTTTAAATATAGCTGAGGAAAAAAACTCATGAATAAAATTTTATGATTTCTTTCAGAATAAATATGCTTCTTCAAAAAAGTAATTAAAGTCTATTTTAGCAAATCATATCATGAAACATTCATTCCAATTATAGTTAAGCCTCATTTTATTTCATCTCACAAAATGTTTGATATTTCTTACCTCCTATTAAAAAACAAAATCACATGCTAGGTCATTGATTAATTAAGCTTTCCATAGTTTTTATCTTTTTAATATTACATACATAAGAAAAATTTAATTACATTGCCTCGTGAAATCTGTGAACTAATTTACGAATTTTGAAAAAAACCTCATTTAACAATTTTTAAAATCTGAATACCACCGGGCCATACATGAGCACACATGCGTATACATGTATTTACCAAGAATATCATGCTCTTCTATCATTTGTCTCACTTTATTAACAGTTTTAGATTATAGTTACAGATAATATTGTCCCATTAAAAAACAAGCAAAAACTAACTGTTCAAAAACTTATTCTTGCTTTTAGGAATTATTTAAAACATAAATCAATGATCTGAAATCTGAAAATTTTAAATATTGACTTTTTAGTAACTTATCTAACAAGTTGTATGCGGTATTATGTGCTGAGGTATTTAATTGAAAAGTGGGAATCAGAATTTTATTCTCAGAAATAAAACCAACATTGCTGATTGTCAAAAATATTTCATAGTATTGAAATAGTATTGTCAAATCCTGCTTGACCCCTGTGTCCAGCTGGCTGGTTGTAGCTGGTGCCCGAGTGGCTCCCCATGCTTGGTGGTCAAGCGGGGGCTGCCACAATGGCTGTGACCGGCCCTGCTTCTCATCAGCCAGCAGCCTAGCTAAGGCTTCAGCCATGGGGCAGCTGGGCCCCTGGGGCAGCAATGAGATTGTGCCACTACCTGAGGCACATTTCAAGTCTCCCTGTGTCACGTATGCTGTTGTCTTGTTGACCAAAGCAGGTCACATGCCAACTGCATGGGGTCAGTTTACAGGAAGTGATTACCCTAACTTAGCCACCCACCAGCACCATGTCTAGATATTTAAAACTCCGTCATAGAATTTTGAAGTAAATAAAGGTGTTGTTTTTTTCCTTCACTCCTTTCTTATAAGTATATATAATTTTCTCACTCTCATTGATAAATATTAGTCATACATTATTTGGGGATAATACCTGTGATATTTTGGTACCTATATGTAATGTTTAATGATCAAATCAGAGTATTTAAGATATCCATCTCCTTAAACATTTATCAAGAAGATGTTTTAAATGAATAAAAGATAATAATAACATTGTTTGATTAATTTGGGGAAAACTCTTTTTAATATACTTCAAGATTTTGGAAGAGTTAAGAATTTCATGAATGGGTGATACGTCTTTTCTCTAAGTCACAGCCACGTGTCACTTTGTACTTTCATAAAGTTAATAGATAGTCTAATGCAGTTATCAGCTGACTCCCATCACTAACCATAAATTTTGATGATAACACAATGTGAGATAATTAGGTGTTTTGAGAAAAGAGCAATATTGTCATCACAAACCCCCCACAACTCCATCTGCTAACTCTTGAGACCAATAGT
Organism: Galagoides demidoff; assembly: GCA_963574575.1. Taxonomy (NCBI): domain Eukaryota; kingdom Metazoa; phylum Chordata; class Mammalia; order Primates; family Galagidae; genus Galagoides; species Galagoides demidoff. Next base: position 15,295 of record CAUYQV010061683.1, read on the forward strand.
TCTATAAAAATTTAAAATATTGAATAGAATTTATCTGAACAAGAACAAATTTTAGCAGAAATTAAGTTTATTCTATGGCTATATAACACTAATTGGTTTGCCAATAAAATTTTCTATTCTGCTATATATTTACCAAAGTTTGAATGTATTTATATTTTGATTAGTTGTGTATGAATAACAATTGTAATAAAACATGGATTGGAAGATACATATTGTTACTTAACAACTGCTGTGATTTTGAAATCTGCGTGTGACGGCATACATGTACTGCGTGTTGGGTATATGTGTGTTGTATGTTTGTGTGTGTATTGTGCAATATGTGTTGTCTGAGTTGTGTATTTGTGTGTTATGTCTTTACATGTTGTATGTGTGTGTTATATATGTGGTGTGTGTGTGTATGTAAGTGATGTGTATGTATTATATGGTAATTGATGATTTTCAGACACAAACATAATTTAGGATGAAATTTTGCAGACTGGGATTGAAATGTTAAGTCAAGGAAAAAAGAAATGACTTAAGACGTCCCAGTGTTAGAGAAAACGTGCTCATGTACACACACACACACACACTTGCACACATATACAGGTGTCCCTATGTGTCAATATATACGTAACATTAAACAATTCAACTCATTACCGTTATGTATTTTTAAGTGCATAAGAGTAAGCACAAAGTCGCTACATTTAGACATCATGCATTTAAAAGAGTTTTGTATCAATTTTGTTATCGCAACACCAGAAATTACACATTTTGTGGTTATATATAATTATTATGAAAAATTTTAGACAGCACTAGAAATGTTTTTAGGAGATGGAGGAATGACCTGGTGGTACATATCTGCCTGGTGCATCTGTGAGCAGCCTCTTTGGGGCTGCCTCTCCAGCCAGCTGGTCTGCAGAATGAGTGTCTGCTCATCTCCCACCACAACTGTGGGGACAACACTCATGCTGTCATCTTGTTCCTGCAAGCCCACTGTGACCAGACCTCTAGTGGACATCTGCCACTCCAGAAGCCCCCAGCCATGCAGCTGGGACCTAGCAGAATCATATCAATGCAAGTCTTATTACATAACTATCTTTTAATTCATTCTACAACACAGAAGGAAAGAGAAGCATCTTTTACTACAATCCTATAAATCTCAAAAGTTAATAAGAGCATTATTAGAAAAGTTTTGTCTTTCTACTTCTACCCTACTCTCAAAGATAATTTCAGGGGGAAAAAGAAAAGACTTCATAGAAAAAAATGTATACTTTGTCACATGAAGTTAATAATCTTAAAAATACAGAACAAAGGAAAAATGACTCTTCACGTAGAGTCACATTTTAAAACATCTGCTTCTCATTTGAATATTATATTAACTCAACAAATAATTACTGCTAATTAATTCAATAACTGATTACTACTATTGAAGGCCACCAACCGTACCCAGGTGACATGGTGAATAAAGTATGATCCCTCCTGTCAAAATTGTTACTATATGTTATAATAAATGAAGACAAAATCAAGTAAATACAATGAATTTTTAAAACGTGACATTCAAGTAATTGAATGTAGAGTACAAAAGAGAAGGTAGAGAATTTCCTAGAAGGGCAAAGCTCAGAGTATAGAAAGGGGGTGGCAGGAGGTGGGGTGGGGGAAACAGGGACATGTTGACTGAACCTACAAACCTTTACTTATCAGATGGATACGTTCTGGAGATTTAATGTACAGCAGAGGTGGTGATGGATGTGCTAATCAATTTGATTATAATAATCTTAGTACAATGTATGTGCATATCAAATCATCACATTGTACACCTTGAATATATCCAATCTTTATTTTACAATTAAATGTTTTTATAATTTTTTTTATTTTTTATTAAGTCATAGCTGTGCACATTAATACTATCATGGGGTACAGTGAGTTGTTTCTATATACAATTTGGAATACTTTCATCCAACTGGTTAACATAGCCTTCATGTTATTTTCTTAGTTGTTGTGTTAACACATTTATATTCTACATTTAGTAAGATTCACATGTACCCTGATAGGATAAATCATAGGCATGACCCCACCAATCACCCTCTCTCCACCCTTCGTCCCCTCTGCCCTCCCCTCCCTTTCTCCTTTTCCCGTATTCTTGGGCTAAAATTGGGTTGTAGTTTTCCTATGATAGCCATAAATTAGTTTCATAATAGGGTTGAGTACATTGGATACTTTTTCTTCCATTCTTGAGATACTTTGCTAAGAAGAATATTTTCCAGCTCCATCCATGTAAACATGAAGGCGGTAAAGTCTCCATCTTTCTTTATGGCTGCATAGTATTCCATGGTGTATATATA
>CAUYQV010061685.1:0-21001 GCA_963574575.1 Galagoides demidoff
ATGTTTTGATACAATGACTAAGCAAATGACATGAAATTTATGTTAACCAGCTTGATGAAAGTATTTCAAATTGTATATGAAAACAGTACAATGTACCCCATATTTGCATTAATGTATACAGCTATCAATTAATAAAAAAAAAGCATAAAAGCAAAACTAAGATGTTAACTTTTGAGGCAATGGAGAGTGATACTGTGGAATCCAATCCGAATAGCACTATAATTATCCTACGCATTATATCAACTTCACCACCTTAACTTTTCTCGACCCTTAGGAAAGAGTATTAGAATAGAAAACTCCAGGGAGGATCTTTAACTAAAAGGAAGTATACAAAAATTACCTGTTTAAGTTTGACTAGAATGTTATGTAGGGAAAATTTAAAATATGAGTTTAGAACAAAGAAAAATCTGTATATAGAATTTATTGATATTTATTTGCTACCACGTGGTTGTTTTAATATGCGTGTAATTGTTTTATATTTTGCCCTCCTTTGTCAGAACTTTCATAGCAACATCTGGGCTAGGTATACAAAGAAGTCAGTATTAATTTCCACAGTAGAAAACAGTGTTAGTTACTTTCTATGGCTACATATGTATGAAATGAATGAAAGGCAAAGCAACAAACATTGTGTTTTGTAGCTATGAAATTTGTTAAAAATGGTTAGGACTTGTTCAAATTGTTATGGTTCAAAATCCGTGGTTTAATCACAATATCGGATTTAATCACAATTTATGGGTAGCTTGAGCCATGAAAAACTTTAGCGGTTTTTAGCCCAGCAGCATCAGCCCCTACCGTTTGTGTTAAAATGCACAGATGTGAGCATTTCTATTACATGGTATTCATTATTATATATAAAAAACTGCATATTGGTAAATGCCAAGCAATTTTGGAACTGGTTAAATTACAGTACAATAATGGCCAGCATACTATATAGCTCTTAAAAATATGATGGTAAAGACCAAGCTGTAATATGACAAATTACTTATAATTTTATATTAAAAACTACAATACATGCTGTGGTCCAAAATATGTTTGTTTAAGCATGTGGGGAAAAGAGTAAAGAAAAAAGTAGAAAATAAAAACGATTGATTTATGTTACGTGGCCTTTTGTTACTGTCCTTATGGTGTTGAAGCCAGTTAAAAATGTAATGTCTCTAGTATTACAAACAAGCTGGAAGATATAAAATAAAAGTCAACATTTCAAGAGAAACATCAGCGATTTCTCTAAGAAATAAAGCAGATTAAATTAATTGCTTCCAAAGTCACGGAAGACAAAATAAATTCCAGTAAGAAGACAAATAGCATAAGTAAAGTCATAAATATTAAAAGTAAGCCATGGAAGAAATGACGTAATATTTTGAATTTTTCAGAATACTACTGACACCTTTATAAGGGGACAATAACATTACTGGCATGATTTCTAAACAGATACTTGCACATTTGATTTATGTGTGAAATTTGTTTCACCAGACTAAAGTGATTTCCGAAAAATATTTTGAGATAAACCAACTGATTAATCCTTAGATTATTCTACCACCAGCACATATGATAATATTTTGCCAAACTTCAACTATGGTGAAGTCTTTGAAGTATCTAGAATAAAGTTTTAGAAAATCTATTTAAAATGTTCAAGCTAACAGAGGAACAAATATTGATTTATCTTTTCTGAAAAAGAGGTGCCTAAGAGGTATTTGCTGCAGTTAAGATTTAGGGTCGTACTAAGATCCATTGCCTGTTACAAGTCAGAGCTAATGTAATATTTTGCATTCACACGCGCTTTTAAAACTGAGTTAAATACAAAATAACATTTTCAGATATCTATTTCGAAAAAGTCCTATGTGATTTTGTGTGAATCAAGAATAAAAGGAAATTGTGCATTACTTCTGAGGTGGATATCCAAGACAGAGGCAAGACTTTAAAGAGGAAATAACTAGTATATGTCTAGTCACATGGGACCTGAGACAAGCTCACAGCAATCTTCTAGCCCCCAGGAGCTGTGGAAGACTCAGTACCCTCCTGGCATGACAGTGGAGAAGCAAGGATAACAGCCAGCCTTGAAGGAGCTGTGACGCCAAGAATAAATGACATCAAGTTGGTAACACCTGAGGACTACAGCTAAGTTCCAAGTAAGCCAGTGAATGTCTCTGAAGATGCTAATTTGAATAGATGACTCTGAGAGCCAGCTAGCCCTCTATTGCTTAGGCTCTATAACACCCCCAAACAGAACGAGCACGTCAAAAAAATAGACGGGATCTTCAAGTTGAACGAGATTAAATTTTCGCTACCCTGACAGCGCTCAGTATGCTGGCTAAGTGAATAAGGCACGTGAACATGCCGTCCCACTTTGAGAAGTTAATTCAACTTTATTGTTTATTAGAAGAAAATGTCTGGCAAAATTTTGCAGAGAATCTGCCGCATTCTACTTGAAAGAAACTCTGCAGCATCCTTTTCAGAGATCCATAAGGATAAATAATCATCTTTTAAAAGCAAACATGCAAGGGAAAACTATTCTAACGACAACAAAAGAAGTGGAAAAAAAAAGTAAAAACAAAGAAACCCATAATAAATAAAGAAAAAAGAAGAAGAAGAGACTGGGAGAAGATTGCATGAAATCTAATTTGTAACTATTCAATATTATAAAGTTATTTTCGTATTTTATGAAAAATGCCAAATACACACTCATTTTCATCTTGACAGCAGAGGCTTGCCACAATTCCTACTGTAAACTCCACAGCTTCACTGAGAATGTTCATTATCGATAAAAGACTAAGGGAATCATGGGCTGCTCCAGTTAGAATGAAGGATAGAGATGTTGAGTTCATTGGTTTCCGAACTTTCCAGTGACACAAATTACCCAGAGGTTCTGTTAAACACAAGTTTTCCAGACGCTCTCCTGGAAATTCTGACTTAGTGGGTTTGGAGTAAGTCTGGGATTTTGTACTTTTAGGAGTGCAAGAACCACAGGTGATCTTTCTCATGAGGCAATTTTAGAAAACATGGAACTTCCAGTCCAGCTCCATTTCTTCAGAAACAGGGAGATACATCCAAAGGTTCCATGGCCAATAAGTCATTCTCGGAAGTGACATTCCCACAGCAGTGTCCTGTGATTGGTTGTTTTTTTTTTTTTTCTAACTTAATGGCTTTCAATTATTATCTGAGTAAGAGGTGTTCTAGGTGGTTTCAACTAAAAACCAAACAAATTGGATAAAACTATCAAATAGAATAAATAATAGAAAACATATAGATTTTTCATTGACACCAATCTATAGTAAAACATCTGTTTTCTATTGCCGTTCCCTGATTGCATGCCTATATTGTATCACATAGTTATAAAATTACCGAATTTAAAAATACACATATATTCAAATGGCAGAATGTTTAATTAAAAGACAGCCTTCTGAAACTCTTAGTTCTTACATTCCCCAAGAGTTCATAGGAGTAACTGTGTAGGAGTGACAAAAAAGCATTAAAAATCATTAGATTGAGAGGAGCAAAATGAAGGTTCCCGATATAACAGTTTGCTACAAAGAGTTTCACTTCCGTATATTTTATATACAAGTCTTTAGCAGAAAGTTACACACAAAGAGAGTTCTACAGCTAAGATGTATCATTGACCATGGCACTGCATCTATGTTCCAAAAACATAAATAGATATTTTAATTTTCAATAGTTCAAAGAAAAGCAATTTACCTTCCTCACAAGTTCAAACAGGTGAGATATAATCACATCCTTCCCAAACTAGAACCTTTCAATATAAGATTTCTATTTAAGGGAAACACAAAACTGACACCAAAAATAAATAATCAAAGTCAATCTAATAATTTAGGTTACACACGCCTCACTTTATCTTAGCCTATACTTTCCCTACACCCATGGCTTATTCCTAGAATTAAGTTTGGTGAATTCGTTGGGTAGATTAGAATGATTAATCAGGGTAATTACATTCAATCTATTTCTTTTAATCTGTGAAGCTAATCACTATATTAATAAGTATAATATAGTACTGAGTATTCCATAGACAGTCCCTAAGGCTGCTTCACTCCAGTACAATACAGTGGCCACTTGGGGTGGGAATTGGTCTTAGCACAATGAGCTTATGCCCAACACAAAGCCAAAAACTTCATTCTTCAAACACATTTTATAAATGAAAAATCAATTCTTTAACAGATTGCACATTTTGAATCTTAGACATATCAAAGATTGTGAAATGATAGCTTGGTATACCTATTTGGATCGTAGTTCTTTTCTATTTTCTTGTTCTCTTATTACCTTTTTATTTCCTCCTTTCAAGTTCATCAAAACGTGCTGTCAATTAGCTTCAAAAGATCTGAAAAGTTCTATAAAAAAGATCGACAATGCTAACGATTGGCAACAGTTCCTGAATTTCTTGTTGTCAGATTTTACAGTGCCATTGTAAATGACTATACACTTTCTCAGATATGTGGTGGTTTTGAAAGATCAAACTGGTTACCACTGACTTGATTCTCTATGCAATACAAAGCCAGGTGTTTTTTAAAACAGGACATTGAGCTGAAAGCTTGGTCAGAGATTTTGGATATAAACAGCAGAAAATAACTCTGGCTAAAACATTTCATGATTTTTGCAACCTATCCCAACAAACTTTAGACACTTATTGAGTCCTTACTAAGAGGTACTATTTTACTTTATAAAATTAAAATTTTACACATTAAGTATTATCATTTGAAGACTTTTTCTTACCTTCTCCCAAGAATAGCAGGGAATAATGTCAATTGAATAAACATACTTTTTTCATAACTTCTGGACTGCTGCACTTTAAAATATTAGTCTGGAAGAACAGTGAACTGTAAAGTCCAAATCGAGGGCAACAGAGAGAAACTGACATGAGTCCAAGTCAATGGCTTGTTTTCCTTATGCCAGGCTGTCTCCCTGTGAGTGAAGGGAAGGGTAATTCTAAAGCAAGACAGTTGGATTCACATGAGGACTTGGAGATGGGAAGATGTGTGGGCAGGTGGCCTGACCATGGAAGAGAGAACAAATTGTCATAATGTTTTCAGAGAATGGCCAGCGGTATGACTGGAATGTGTTTGTTGTTGAGAAGTGTGATTAGGGGTGTATAGAAAGACAGATAAAGGCCAAACTCTAATGGATTCAAATTAAGGAATTTGAATCCAAACAAAGGAATTCGTTGGGAAAAATGACATGAATTCTCACAGAACGGGTGGTGATGCCTGAACAGGCTCACAGTGGCCTGGAATCAAGACAGCAGAACAAAATGAATCACCCAGGAAAGACCAAAAACAAATAAACAAGCAGACCAGTGTCATTAGGAAGATAATGGCACTTCAGAATTTTTTCTGCTAGTTACTTGATGCTGGTCACTGAACTACAATGCCCCCGTGTATTTGTTTCTAAACTGTCCTCTGCTTTTTTATGTTACTTGCTCTGGATTCCAACTGGTAGGTAGGAGCATCTGGCTGGCAGATCAGTCACCTATCCGTGGCTGTCAGGGGAAGAGAAGAGAGATTTCCTTTCCACATATTCTCTAGAAGCGCAGCTGCTAACCTCCTGGTAAGGCCACAGGATTCCTCCAAACTATGATGGATTTAAGGATTAGGAAACCAAAAGCCAAGTCATTATGTGCATTCAGGGAGTGACAACTATAAATCAGAGTTGGCTTTATCTAAGACACACTAGAGAAGGCAGGAAGCAGTGCCACGGAACTCAGCTAGGAACCCGTCACCGGCGTGAGGTTAACAAGAGTGTGAATAAAGCCCATCTGAGCTTCTCTTGGGGATGGTGCTACGGGGTGACCCCACCCCCTCTTTTATATAAACTAATAGACAAGGAGGGAGAAAGGTGAATTTTAGTAGAAAAACTACTATATTTATTAGTCGTGTTCCTGGGAAATTATTATACCTGATTGTTCAAAATTTCAAATTTCGTGATGAATTACTAGACCTGATTCTTTAAAATTTTAAATATCCTGGGAAATTATTATACCTGCTTCTTTAAAATTTCAAATTTCCTAATCAAGTGTCAGTGAAGATAACTGCACGAACATAAAAATCTGATAGAAAGGGGACGTGACCCTTGAATTCCTTGAACTATGACAGTTTGGTTTACTTATCTTTGAGATGAAGACAATAATAATATTTTTCTTAGGAGGTAATTGTAAAAATAAACAAAATAACACAATTAAAGGTATTATCAAGTAAAAAATTACATGTGTGAGTTTATACTCAACAATTACAAATTACTGATGTGGTATTTTAAGGTGCTTTCCTTCTGAGGTGTAGGGAGGTATGGCGGTCACCAGAGATTCATATCTTAATTTAAGGCTTAAAAGATTCAGCTCTCATTTTCAACAGATGAAAATAAGGAATATAAGAAAATAATATGGCTCGGCGCCTGTGGCTCAATCGGCTAAGGCACCAGCCACGTACACCTAAGGTGGCGGGTTCGAATCCCCAGCCCGGGCCCACCAAAACAACAATAATGGCTGCAACCAAAAAATGGCTGGGCGTTGTGGCGGGCACCTGTGGTCCCAGCTACTTGGGAGGCTGAGGCAGGAGACTCACCTGAGCCCAGGAGTTGGAGGTTGCTATGAGCTGTGATGCCATGGCACTCTACCCAGTGGGATAGCTTGAGGCTCCGTCTCAAAAAAAAGAAAAAAAGAAAGAAAATAATACAAGGCACACAGACAGAGAGAGAGAGAACCAGAAACATCCATGACAAAATGAGATTTATAAAAATGTTGCTCCTAGGCCCCCAATCTTGGCAAACTGAGCTGCTCCTTCAAGTACCATCAGCTTTTTTTTTTGCCGAGGACCCAAGAAGTTCTTGAGGCATGTTGGTTGAATTTGTTCAACTTGATTTTCCAAGGAATTATTATCTATTTTTCAAAAAAATGCTGTTCTTCAATGATATTTTAGACTTCGAAGTTTATTACCAATTTTGATTCATACTTGTGCATCTCTCTATTACTCAGGAGTTGATCTATTATTTAAATAAGAATTATGTCCAACACTCACATCCTTGCCTTCTTTTCCTTAGCATCACTCCCTTTACAGTGGCGTTGGTCTAGGACACAGAGATAAAAATTAAGGAGTGAGATATCACAGCTGAGCCCAAAGGCAGTTCCAATTTTGAAAATCTACATCAGTGATTTTAAATTTCATGCATTGGAGGCCTCTTTTTCACACTTGGCTATGTCCCTGGCATAAACTATTTCAGTCTTTGGTCAATTGTAGAACAGCTTTAGGGAAAAATACTACATTGATGGGTAAGAAGTTTTATTCTGAAACTATTCATCCTTTATTTAAACTAATGTCTCCTGATAGAGGGTAAAAAACATATCTTTACACTGATGCCATCACATCTGGAAGTTTCCGGATATCTGATGTTTCAAAATTAAGCCTTGATACTGAGTATGATATGATACTTTGTAACTAGTTGTGTATACGCTTAAAATTATTCGTAACGATAATTTACCATTATTGACTATAAACTCACACATGTAAACTTTTTACTTGATTACATATTTCATTGCATTATATTGTTTATTAATTTTTACAAAGAAAAATATTGTTATCGTATCCATCTCAAAGGTAAGTAAACTGAAGTGTAATATTCAAGTAATTGAACTAAGTTCAAACAACAAATAAATCCTGGTCTCTTCTAGCCTGTACTCCGAACTGCTCCAAATACACGTCTCTATAGAAGGGTGGTAGAAAATGCCACTGCCCTTTCACATCTCAGATGACACTACTAGAGAGCAGGTTTGTTTAGGACAAGTGATTAACATGCCCTTGCGATTTTTCTCATGAACTTCACCACCTTTTGACCTCTGCCCTGGCTATGTGTAAAGAAGCTTCTTGCAGTAGGTGTGGTAAATCACTAGTTATTTATCCTACAATAGAAATTGTCCTAACTAATTTTTAATAAATACAGCCTGCTAGTTCAACACATGTTTCAAAATAATCTTATTAGCTTAGGTTGTGAGGCGTATCTTAGAGTCTAATTAAGCTGGTTTTGGAACATACAAACACGTCTTCATTGTCTCTGGAATGGCTGATTAGTGGCAAATCACTCTTTAAATAATGTACCTTGGTTTTCTCTGCAAAGCTGAGAGAATTTTAGAAGAGCTGATGGAAGAACTAGCCTGCTCAAGTACTTTAATACCTTTATTTACAACAAGACCTACAATTACATTCACTCTTATTTGAAGAAAAAAAAAGACATTTTTTTTTTTAAATTAAGGTCTTGTAAGGGGCTTAATTTCTAACAAAAAAAGCATTAGGTGTGATAATTTTTCAACTGGATAACTATATTTACCAAGCTTATTCAAAACTCAACCCAAGCATTTGGGGAAACCTATGAAAAATGTAACAAATAAGGCAAATGAAGAAGGGAAACTCATATAAGAATTTATCTACTACTTGCCTAAAATTGCTGTTTATCATGGAGTTATTTTTTGAATTGTTCATCCCATATTTAAATCAGTTCTTCACATGATATGCTTGATAGGTGGAATTTTAAAATTCATTTATAAATTATAGACCTATTCCACTCTGGAAAATTTTGCACATCACAAAACATGCACAAATATAGAATTTTAAAAGGATTTTATAGGTCTATCATAAATGCTTATTTTAGTATACATATTTTTAGTTATACAATAAATAAATATAAATCTTTCAGTTGTCAAGAGAAATAGCTTCTACATTCTGAGATTGAAAATGTCTGCCAATCAAGCCACCAATTACTGATGTTGACTGGTGTCAAAGATGATGCATGCTCTTAGGATGAGATTTTTCACTAACAACACTTGGTAAAAATTCTTGTGTAAGTGGTCTTCTTGATAACTTGACATACACATTAGGTCATCATCATCACGTCAGCAGACAACTTGGAAAGCACTTGTACAAGAAGGACAGTTTCCTCTACCATTTTATCTTGCTTTTGCTTTCATTAATAGTCTTAATTTTCAACTGCAGCTCCCTTGATGGAAGTGTCTTAAGTTTCTTGTCTATTTGGTAAGAGTGAGTGTAGGTTAAACTAGGTGATATAATCTCCAAGTCCATGTCATCACACCCACAAGCACAAGTTCATTATATGTAGAAAGAGAACAGGTGGGGCACCATTGTCCAGCCTGTGGCCTGCTGACAGACAGTGTTACCCTAGTGTTACCTTCTGACACAAGGACCTTGTGAGGGTACTAGTCTCCATCCATATTAATTAATAAATAAATAGTAGATTGAAATAAATAAATATGAAAAAACCTTTATTTCCTTATTATTTTCAAAGATAAGTATTGTGAATTATAGTTTTAATTTTCTTGTCCAGGACCACAGTAGGACCAGAGAACAGAAATCTCTTTCTATGATATCTGTGGAAACCTAGGTCACCTGTGTTTAATAATGTCTCCTTTTCAGGCCAAGAGACAAGACTAGGGCAGAAGGGGGTAGGTTTGTGCCTGGGGACTATTTTGTATCTTGAGAATAATGAATCACGTAACTATAACTTTTAATCATTAAACAAATAAAAGTGGAAGTGAGGCCAGTTGGGAGAGGAAGAAGAGAAGAAAGAGGAAGAAAAGGATCAATTTAAAAAGTTGTTTTTATAATCACAATAAACCAAGTGACCCCACCAGGCTCTTTAGTGATGTGTCTAGATAATAATATTCAGATCTCAGGCCAGGTTCATCTGGCCACACAGAAGAGGGTCTCTCTTTTTTTGTTGTTGTTTTCTCCCTTTACAATTAATTACTTCAGCATAGTCTTTCAATATACAATGGAGTTATTGACATTTTGGGGGGAAAAAAAGAGTCAAGGGTTGCTGACGTGTTAACTAGGGCTGCTGGGAAATGTGTCCCTGAGAAGTCAATTCTTAAATAACAATCTAAAGGGCAGGAAGCAAGATCTGTGACTACCTGGAGTAAGAGGCACCAGGCAGGCAGAAGGGCAAGTTCTAGGGTGTGAGTCGGACATCACAGGGGACCTTAAGGTGGCCAAGTGATCAAAGGAGCACAGCAGGGGACAGAAACAGAAATGTGACAAGCAGGCACAGGCCCTGTCAGGGTTTTATTTCAAATAAAATAATTTGGATGTTGCAGCCTCTGAGTAAAGGAGTCCTATAATCTAATTTTTTAAAAATCTCTCTGGTGGCTGTGATGAGAATAAAAGAAACAGGGGGGTATAGGAAGAATTTGGAATGACAGAGAAGACAGATGATGAGGGTTTGGTTGACTTTTGGTAGCAGTGGGGGTTGAAAAAAGGACCCGTGAGGGGATGTGTTTTGAAAGTGCAGTCAGCAAAGTATACTGATGTGCTGGTGTGGGATGTGAGGAGAGATAACTGGGAGGAGCGGCTTTCAGGGGAAGATCAAAGTCTCAGGTTTGGATGTGTTAAGTTTGGCCTGCTTATTAGCCGTCCAAGAAAGTATGTTGATTTGGTTCTGGGTTCGCAGAGGTCCCAGTGAAGATAGATATATGTCAACTACAGCTAAGTATTTCACTTTAATTTTATGTAAATTGCTCCACAGGTAAGATTACTGTATCGTGCATCAGCTCTTCTTTAAATAGAATGGTAAATTAAACAGTTCACTTGTCTCCACAATCAATTTGGATAAATTATGAAACTAACAACAGAAAACCCACAAAAAGCACTTGGGCATCACCATTTGTATGTTCAATTAAAACAATATTTAAAAATAAAATTATCTTTTCTTTGTTTGTTTAATGACTTTAAAACAAGTAAAAGGGACACTAAATGGTGTGAGTCCAAAAAAACAGATTAAAGACATAATTCAATCAAATGCTGAAGAACAACCACCAAAAAAATAACTCCTAAACCCAATTAAAATTTGAAAAAACCCACAGAAGCAATAAAGCTCAAGAGATAGCTTGATTAATATTTAGCAGGCTAACAATATGGTAACTGATGTAGCAAAATGCAGTCTGTTTCAGCACCTTGCCGCGTGTGTGCGCGTGTGAATGTGGGCATGTATAAACTAACAACATACACAAGACATTCTCAAAACAGAGGATTCCATCACTTTATTGCAGTAGTCCCATTCCCTGGAATCCAATTAAATTCAATAAGGGTCTATTAACTCTTAGTTGTGCACATCGGTAGTTATGCATTTCTAGTTCCTGGACTGCCTCTCTGCTAGGCAATTCCACATACCATAACTCCGTTCATTCCTCAGAGTCCTCCCCCTTCATAAACCCATTCCAAAACTTTCTATGTTTATGTAATCCCCTCCCACTCTCCAACACCTGTGAGATTTCTGAAATGGTATATTCAAAAGACCTGGAGAAGTGATTATGCACCCAAAAGATATTTATTGAACAAGTGGGTAAATAAATAACTTTTAAAACAAAGTATACTCTATCCTCTCTTAGCAATTATAAGTGGATATTGTTATATTACGTGTTCCGAGACATCCCACAGCGGGGATATCAATTTAAATTTGCCTTTCCCAAGCTTATTTGACCTTCTTTTCTTATTGAACCGACTTCTATTTCTGAACTCTTTCTGGGAAGCATGCTTTGGGTAATGTAAAAATGGAGGGATGGGATACCGATGCATTAGAAAACTTCACATTTTAACAATATCAGCAGTTTTAAAGTTCAATCAAAATCATAATGGCCTAGGTTTTTGTTACAGTCTATCATTACACAATTTCTATATTCTGGAACCATCTATGTTTCTCTCTGTATGCACATGATGCATTAGTGGTGAAAGGTAAGAAGAAACTGTGTGTTTCCCAGTGCTGTGATGGGGGTAAATTCCTAGAATGGTAAATCAGCAGTCATTAGAAGCGGTTAAAGGAAGCCTAATGGGAATTGATTTTGAGTTACGTAAGCAAAGCAGGACAATCACTAGAAACCCTCATTCAATTACGTCTATAGCTTCAAGGCAGCAGAAATTGAAGATATCTCAAGGTAACTGTGATTCATTACTTTTGGCTTTTTAAGATTTCCCTGCTAAGTATTCAAATTAAAAAATTTTAATTGCTCTATTCTACAATGAAAGAGAAAAGAATCGGGGCGGGGGGGGGGGAAGGAAAACAAAAAGAAAAAAAGTAGAAATGAGACAAAAGAAGACTTGTTATTATTCCCATAGAGCAGAGGCCAACAAACTCTCCAAAAAGGGCCAGACAGTGAGGATTTCAGGCTTTGTGAACCTTGTGGTCTCCATTGCCACTGATCAACTCTACCATCGTAAAAGCAGTCAATGAACTGAAGAATGGAAATGCCTGTGTTCCTATAAAATGTTATCCACAGAAACAGGCAGCTGGCTGCATTTGGCTTATGAGGAGTACGGTGCTGACCCCTGATGTGGAGGACAAAATCTCCCCATGTTACAGTGCTAATTGCTGATGTTGGAGCATGTGCATTCCAGGACCTAGAGATTTAAGAGTTTTCTCAAGTCAGACCTTTTCTTACATGTGGTCAACCTTAGTGTTTTTGGTTTTCACTATGGTACCATTATATCAGCCAGGTCATGGGTTTAACACATTCCCAAAGACTCTTCTTGAATGCAGTAACGGATCAACACAGACTAACTCATTCATTTTTTCACTCCTATCACGGAGGTCATTGATGGCCTGTCGATAAATTTCATTTAGGGAATTTTTGGAAGAGTGAGGCAGAGAAAGTGAAGCTAAGGAGCTTCTAGGCTTTTGTTGAAATTTCAGGCTGGCTGGAAAAGAACCAAGCAAAGGGAGGGAACCCACACAGGGAGAGAGCGGGTTTGCCAAATTTACACCTCATTGGTTTAGTTTCCCTAAGACTGTCCCTGGCCCTTCTGTAGAATTTTTGGGGGGCTTTATTCTCTTTCTATACATAGATACTGGATTTTTTTTTTTTTTTTTTTTTTGGAGACAGAGCTTCAAGCTATCCCCCTGGGTAGAGTGCTGTGGCTTCACAGCTCACAGCAACCTCCAACTCCTGGGCTCAAGCAAGTCTCCTGCTTCAGCCTCCCAAGTAGCTGGGACCACAGGTGCCCGCCACAATGCCCGGCTATTTTTTGGTTGCAGCCATCATTGTTGTTTGGCAGGTCCGGGCTGGATTCGAACCTGCCACCTTAGGTGTAAGTGGCTGGTGCCTTAGCCACTTGAGCCACAGGTGCCGAGTCACATACAGGATATTGTTTGTGAGGTATGTTCGTGGGTATTAGAGGGAAGAAATGGAGAGTGGGGCTTTGTGCTTTTTTTGGTATTTGGAGATTTTTTTCTTATTCTCTTACACATGGAAGGCCCTAAATAAAGGCTTTGTCTGCCCAATTATCTCACCTCCACCTCCAAAGAGGGGAAAATTTTTCCAAGTTCTCTTTTATGCCCTTCCCCTCTTGATGCATTTCTATTTTATTGCCTTCTTTTTGATTCGTGCCCCGTCATCTTACTGACCAAGTGGCAGAAGGCTGGGGAAAAGAGGGAGAGGAAAGGCAGCAGGACCTGGCTGGGTGTGAGGGACTGAGGGACAGAAAGGGGAAGCAGGACCATGCAGACTTCCCCTCATTGTAAGTGAAACTTCTCCCATGAAACAAAACATAATGACTTGAATCTACAGGAATAAGATCATCACGTTCACTTTAAAATATCTTAGCAAGCATCAGAAATATATTACCTATTTAATTTGGAGAAAAGAAAGAAGCACTTCAATTGTTAGAATTTATTTTTTAATATAATTTTAATATGTATAAAAGGCATGAAAATCTGGCCTCTGCTTTGCCATGGACAATTTTCAACCTCTCAGCCTTTAAATGTCATCCTTATATGACTGAATTGGTAAATTCTCTATTAAAAGACACTGTCCTTTCGTGATCTAAGTAAATTAAACGCAGACCCCATGCACCATGGACATGAACAAGTAGAAGTCTGTGGTATAAAACTTGCATTGTATCCATTCAAATTCATCTTACCTGACTAATGAAAACTTAAATGATGCTCAGTTAATAAAATACATTGTAAGAAAGAAAGTGTTGTTTATTTCAAAAAATATCTAACTTCATGGCACATAATCATATGTTTATACATGTTTGGGAAATGAAGTCCTCCGTTGAGCATTTCAGATAGAAAATGCATGAGTGACTATGAGCATTATTTATAATGTAAATAAAACATGAAAGGCTAATCTAAAATGCCAACAAAAATAAGATTCATAGTTCTCTTATTTTTCCTAGTTTCAAGTTTCTTAAATGGTCTATGATGCCCTCTTAACTTACAATACTCAGACATGAAACAATACAACACAGCGCTGAAAATCTGTAAGCCCAGATTTTCATCATTAACTTCAAATCCCTTTTCATAGGCCTGCATATGTTTCCATTTTATTTTTAATATTTTGCTCCAGATTGAATTTGGGGCTTTCCCTGCCCCATTTCTACACACTGTGTAACACTTAGTAATGAGCTGAAAGAATTCATATACTAATTACAGTAACAGATCCACGTTAATTATCCTGTAATGCTCTTGACCTGTCTGAGGAGATCTGAAGAAATGTGTTTCCACTTGGTACATACTTCACTCCAGCAGCTCAGACAGTAGCACCGCTGAACTTTTAAGATGAGACACTTAACCTTCCCTTTGTAAGCAGAAAGGACTTAAAGAGGTCATCTGACGCTTTCTTTGTCATGATGACCCTTAAGGAAAATCATCAGCTGAATCCCCAAAGATGCTCTTCTCCAAGAGAATGATCCAAAAGGTGCTTGTTGTGTGCACATTTAAAGCCAAAGAGAGAGAGATAGAAAGAAAGAGAGAGGGAGGTAACACTAATGACCTTGTGAAATCTATTACATCTTCTAATCGGATTTCACTAGCCAGACCCAAGAGTCTCAACAAACAGGTCATGAATATGATTCTCTAATGACTGATTCATGACTGTCAGCAAAGGTGACATTGAAATCAGAACAGTATTTCAATATTCTAATGCCAGTGATAAAATAGATCCAGTTCTCTTCTGCAGTGACCTATTCTAATATGCAATACGGTTTCATTAGTGTCTGGCTGTGAGCATTTTCACTCTTGTGACACTGAGATTCCTTCTAGTGTTCACCTTGTCGCGCTCATCTGATCGTTCAGTTCTCTCCATCTTCTACAGTCTGTCTGCAATCCATCCTTATACATGAGCTTGCCCTGCCCTGAAATTGCTTTCCATTTTGCAATCTTTAGAACATCTATTCTTAAACATACTTTAGCCCATTAAAAATAGTATGTATTTTATTTAAATATTTTACCAGTATAAATCTCATCTTTCTAAGTAATGGAAATTTCACTTGATTTAAGAGTTTACCTAATTCCTTGAGACTTGGATATGGGTTTTGAAATAGATTATTTGCATGGTTACAATGGGATGTTTTAAACAGGCATTTTGGAGGGCCAAAAGCGGGGAGGAAATGTTGACACCCATGGTTTCAGTATCAGTTCCTTTGTATGCATGTGATAACAGGTGGATCCAAACTGATTGATAGGAAGAAGTACATCATTATAATTAGAGGAACTTGCTCAAAGAGAAAACTGCTGAAGAATTCTCAAAACAGTTTCTTTTTTTTTTGGAGACAGAGCCTCAAGCTATCCCCCTGGGTAGAGTGCCATGGCATCACAGCTCATAGCAACCTCCAACTCCTGGGCTTAAGCAAGTCTCCTGATTCACTCTCCCTAGTAGCTGGGACCACAGGCGCCCGCCACAATGCCCGGCCATTTTTTGGTTGCAGCCATCATTGTTGTTTGGCGAGCCCGGGCTGGGGATTCGAACCCGCCACCTTAGGTGTATGTGACTGGCGCCTTAGCCGCTTGAGCCACAGGCGCCGAGCCTCAAAACAGTTTCTTTATAACAGTTTGCGCCTCTCTGCAAATACTCGAAGCTTTTGTTTTCCTTTCTCACTCTCACTGTTCAATTGCTCTAAATTTTCAATCATTTGTCGTTTGATCTGCAGACATTTTGAGCTTTATTTAAATAGATAACTTTGTAAACGGAGTTGGACTTACGTAGTACATCAACCAAACTTCTGAGTATTATCTTCCCATTTCTACTCTAAAATTCTGCTGACTAAAGACTAACCATCAGAGTTTTAATGGTACATCCATCTATCTCCATTACACATAGAAATATTTGCCAGAACAATGTCTTCATAGATCTGGCTGTCAAAATACAGAAAGAAATCAATGGCCTGACCTCTCAGGTTTCCGATTTATAGACTCTGTCAACAACGTCTTGCTAAATAGCTTAAATCTAACGTGTATGCTTGCAGTTGTTTAAAATGGAGGCTTGGATACACAAAGACAATCTGATTCACAAATAATTGACCTCATAAAGGTTGCCATGCTTGTTAATCAAAAGCAAATTCTTTCCTGGAAATAAGCATATGCTTTTCACTGGAGAGAAAAAAAATTATATAATTGCTATGCCAGTCGTCCATCTTGCCATCCCTTCATTCAGCATTTGTGGAACACTCATGATTTTCACCCAAATAATATAAGCATAACTGCCGGATTCTCCCAAGTACCTGGGACTACAGGTGCCTACCATGACATCTGGCTAGTTTTTCTATTTTTAGTAGAGTTAGCAGTCTTGATCTTACTCAGGCTGGTCTCAAACTCCTGAGCTCAAGGGATCCACCTGCCTCGGCCTCCCAGAATGCTAGCATTACTGGTGGGAGCCATCATGCCACTGCACCTGGCCCATACTCATATTCTTTCTGTTAGTCTAATCAAATATACTGAACTCACTCTTAGCTTAGAGCCAGATGCCTAATCTCCCCTTGCCAGCAATGTCCTGCCCCAGAGTTTTGCATGATTAGTTGCTTTTTGTCCTTCAGGTTTTAGTGTGTACCTGTCACAGTTATAATAACCTTAAATTCAGAGAGAGCGAGGTCAAGTTCCTTGTGTCCATATTGTATCCTCCATGCATCTGAAATGGTATGAAATTGAGTCCGTTCACAATAAATATTTGAAAATGAATGGACTGAGTTCTATACTTCAAATGGTAAGGTCTTCCATGTCAGATGTTGCATACAATTCGTCTATGTAGATCACAAATATTGCTTGAGTCTAAGAGTTTGAGGTTGCTGTGAGCTGTGATGATGCCACGGCACCCTATCCAGGGCAACAGAGTGAGACTCAGTCTCCCATTCCCCCTGGAAGTGTATTATTATTTGTATTGTAGTAGGAAAAAACAAAGTATAAGAGGTGGGAGAAAGAATATTGGTGACAGGAAAGTTCTAATAAAATAAATTTCATAAAGTGGAAATTCAGTAAGTGGAAGGTAACTAGAAGTTTGTAGGGTAACAGAGGGAGAGGGCATTCAGACAGGAGGCACTGCTGGACCCAGGTTGAGAGGCATGAGACAGCAAGATACATGTTGGGAACTACCCATCAACCTCTATGACCAGAGTATAGGGCGGTGATAAGGAGTAGCTTTGCTAATGCTGAATGTAGTAAGAACACAAATAACAGTGGCTAAAGTCATTAAGAATTTAGTTTTCTAGTAAGCAGTTATTAACTTTGACCAGTAGCTTAATTCTATAAGAAATGAAGATCAGTGGGCCTTCCCTCATGGGGTCAACATGGCTGCAGAAGCTCCAATCATATCATCCTAACCCTGAGTTTGTGCAAGAAGTAAGGGATTGAGTGGTGCAGGAAGGAATCTGTCCTCTGAGAACACTTCTTTCTTATCAGGCATGAAAATTCCTTTCCAGAAAACTTCTCCCTATACCTTGGTAAAATGCTCATCTTAGATGAAGAACCCAGGTTTCCTGAGGTCAAACAGCCTTGCTCTGATAAGTCAAGGTTTTCTTAGCAGGGAAGAAGGAAGGGAGATTTATACCATGGTGGTAGTCATAGTGTCTGCCACACCAGACGCTGATGATGGAAGGCCTTAGGTTTTCTCCTGCTAAGCAATAGGCATTCAGAGCCATGGGCCTCTGGCTGAACCCTTAGCTCATGATACCTCAATGATAATCCAATTATTTATTCCTTCAAATTTCTCATTTAAAACATTTTTGCTTTTATTTGTATAAGAAATGGCTTCATTTTTTCCTCTAATTTGTCTTCTCTCTTTCTGTGGAATCTGTAAATAAGATAAGTCATGCTTTAATTCTTTTATTGTTTTTTAAGCTCATACATTCCAATATGATCAAAGAAACTCCAGAAAGAATTGAATTCCTTCTCTGCAGCTTTACAACATAACTTCGTAATAGACTTTTCTCTTAGGTCACAAATGCAGACAAAAATATCGCTACTACCTTATTAATCATTATGTAAACAATGATATATATATCACACACACATATATATACACATGTACACACATTTACACTTCTATACACACATACCACACACACATATATACACATATATGTTAGTTTTTCTCTCAGGAAAAGTGAAAGGCATTCTAGTAAGAGAACATGGAAAACATAAAGATTTTATTTTGCTCTCAAAAGCAAAATATCTAATGACCTCTATTTCTTACTCAACCAAGGGAAGGACACAAAACTAACAAGTTCACTGACGATGAAAATAATTTCCTACATTTCATTAGCTTTGCTTTTTTATGCTACATTAAACCAAGGAGTCTAAATAAACCCCTGCCTGCTTACAAAGTTTCCTCCATTTGTGCTATAGGAAATTTGGTTTGATATTTGCGCCTGTCCTAATGAAGAGAAAAGTAATAAATTCTTATTACAAAAACATTCTACAATTGAATGCATTGTCCATTTGCTATTTGCAGCACTTAGGGTGGTACTTTTCTGATATCTGAACAACAGAAGAAACACCATGCTTAGAAGCTGAGAGGCATCATGAATATGCAAATGAGAGACTGAATAATGCCCATTATGAACTTTTAGCTTATAACAGGAACTATAGGAAATGGGCTCGCAGTAGGCAGGGTCTAGCAACTGGGCAGTTTGGTCCCCTCGCAGTCTAGACTTTGCTAAAGATTTATGGAATCCTCTGCAGACTACACACTCAGAACTTCACATAAGTGGGATTTCAGAACTTTCTCAGCATAAAGACTTTTCCCGTAGATACCAATACGACGTGCATTTTACACTGATGTTCATTTAGAATCTATGGTGAAGAGAACAGAGAATGATAAGAAGTTAATGCACAGATATATTTATTAATATTTTAAAATGCATTTCCTGACTTTGGATTCCATGTGAAGGGGATTATGGACTCTCCCTCAGAATGCCACAAAAACGACTTTAAAAATGAAAAAAAAAAATTAAGTAATGAGGAAAAAGAGAACAGGAAATATAGTATCAGAAACATCCTTACAGTAAATTTTTAGAAAGTTGAAGAAGATGGATGAGAGTGAACAGACACGCACAGCAGGGAATGCGGAAAGCTAACAGACCAGGCAGTGGGGCTTCTTCACCCACCGCACAAATCCCCTCAGTCTCAGACTGTGGGTGTGAAGGTAAGTGACTCAAAATCAAAGCTGTGGAAATTTTCAAATATTCTGAGCCTTAAAGGGATGTGAGTATGGAGCCTGAGTGATGTGTACTCAGGAAGTGATGTGTCCTCCTACATGTATATATGTGGTGCGTGTCCAGTCTGTGAATAGTAGACCAAGTTAAGGTGGTCAATGGAGGGAGGTGGTCAACTACAGTGGTTCTACTGTATTTCAATGTGGCCCACAAAAGTGCGCTTTACACAGTTGGCATAAGCTATGAGTATCTAGAAAAAAAAAATATATATATAGCTTTCTAGACTCTGCACAAAATTTTTTTTAAAAAGCAATGCTTCAAACAAAAAAAAAATCATTTTAGTTTTCTATCATTTAAATCTCATGTAATTAATTCCTGTTCTTCATGGTGTAGGGTTAACAATCTTCATGTCTACATCAGTTTTTATTAGAGTTCTAGAAGTTTTTACTTAGCCCAGTGGTACAAATCTGTGAAATTGTCAGACATTTGTACTCAAGAACATCTGTCAGGCTCCTTTTCCATGAATTTCCTTGAGGAAGAAGCAAATTTGGGAATGTAGTTGATGAGAAACCAAGCTCCAGAAGAATCAAAGTAAACCAATTATCTCTGGATGACAAAAGACTTAAAGATGGAAGAGAACTATGCTTGAATTATTCTCTAAACAAAGCTAGCCATAATCTCCAGTTATCCCTTTGTTACTCATTTTCACAGACTGTAAATGTTGATGGTTGCTATCTAAAGAAAAGCCCTAGAGTTAAATAAATATATGGGTATTTTACTGATCACGGGATATAGCACTTTTCATTAAACCAACAATGATAAGTTAGTTTTATTTCCCGATGATTTACATAATTCATGTAAACTAAATGGCATTCAACTTTGTTTCTATTTTTCGGACTAAATAGTTGATTTAAATGTTTACTTTTTCTTCAAGCCAAATAATGATAGCTATTTCATATAGGTATTTTGTAGCGAAATAGCACATAAGACACATATAAAAATAGAGAGATACAGACCGACGGAAGCAAGTTTTGTAGCTTTATAAGTTCC
Source organism: Galagoides demidoff (assembly GCA_963574575.1). Classification (NCBI taxonomy): domain Eukaryota; kingdom Metazoa; phylum Chordata; class Mammalia; order Primates; family Galagidae; genus Galagoides; species Galagoides demidoff. The sequence continues at coordinate 20,469 of CAUYQV010061685.1, forward strand.
TCATGTGCCAGTTTTTAAATAGTTTCCCTCATTAGACTATCAAGTTCTAAACAATTTTTAGCCAGGAAACCCAAAATTTCCACTTTAGGCAAAAATTTGACTCTTAGGCAAAAATATATATTTCAAAGGCCTAGAACTTAGATCTAAGCACCATTATTTGCTGAGACAAAGAAGGGCATAAGTAAAGGCCCTGTCAAGATAAGATTGCCATGAAAATTATTTTTAATAAAGATAAGGTTTGTGATGTAAACTTTAAGCCAAGTTAAAGTTATAGTGGTTGGCTCAGCGCCTGTGGCTCAATCGGCTAGGGCGCCAGCCACGTACACCTAAGGTGGCGGGTTCGAATCCCCAGCCCGGGCCTGCCAAACAACAATGATGGCTGCAATCAAAAAATCGCCAGGCGTTGTGGTGGGCGCCTGTGGTCCCAGCTACTTGGGAGGCAGAGGCAGGAGAATCGCTTGAGCCCAGGAGTTGGAGGTTGCTATGAGCTGTGATGCCATGGCACTCTACCCAGGGGGATAGCTTGAGGCTCC
>CAUYQV010061690.1:0-13270 GCA_963574575.1 Galagoides demidoff
TGCCATGGCATCACAGCTCACAGCAACCTCCAACTCCTGGGCTCAAGCGAGTCTCCTGCCTCTGCCTCCCAAGTAGCTGGGACCACAGGCGCCAGCCACAACGCCTGGCCATTTTTTGGTTGCAGCCATCATTGTTGTTTGGCGGGCCCCGGCTGGGGATTCGAACCTGCCACCTTAGGTGTACGTGGCTGGCGCCTTAGCCGATTGAGCCACAGGCGCCAAGCCACATTATGAAAGTTTTAAGATAACACAAAAATCAAGAAACAAAATCCATGCAGACAGGAACAAATGAAGCCCTCCCAGCAACACCGATAGTACGAGCAAGTTGCTCCTATGATAAAATAGGTGAATCAGAAAGGATGCTGTAGGCGTGTCGTGGAGGTGAAATGGACCAGAACATAGTCTGTCTCAAAACTTTTGTAGTGGCTTGGTGCCCATAGCTCAGCAAGTAGGGCACTGACCACATGCATCAAGCCCAGCCTGGGCTTGCTAAACAACAATGACAACTGCAACCAAAAAAAAGCCAGGCGTTGTGGTGGGTGCCTGTAGTCCCAGGTACTTGGGAGACTGATGCAAGAGAATTGCTGAAGCCCAAGGGTTTGAGGTTGCTGTGAGCTGTGATGCTATAGCACTCTACTGAGGGCAACATAGTGACACTCTGTCTCAAAACAAAAAAAACAAACTTTTGTAGTGACTCATGTATCTACACTTAAATGCAGTAATAGTTAAAATAATTCAGCTTTTAAACAGGAGATTGTGAAATGTATTAAGGGGAATTTTTCTTATAAATTGTAAACAATGAGTGGACCTTATTTTCTCTCAGAGTTCTTAGAGTGATTCATAGACATAGTGAGAGTTGGGCACGACGGCTCATGCCTGTAATCCTAGCACTCTGGGAGGCTGAGGTGAGTAGATTGCCTGAGCTCACAAGTTCGAGACCAGCCTGAGCCAGAGTGAGACCTCATCTCTAAAAAAACAGCAGCTGAGCATTGTGGTGGGTGCCTGTAGTCCCAGCTACTTGGGAGGCTGAGACAAGAGGATCGCTTGAGCCCAAGAGTTTGAGGTTGCTGTGAGCTGTGATGCCACAGCACTCAACTGGGGGCAACAAAGTGAGAGACTCTGTCTCAAAATAAATAAACACACAAACAAACAAACATAATGAGGTTATAAGCTTGTAATATAAATTTGTCATTTTAAATTTAGTTTATGGTAATTAGTGATGAATACAAAAGCAGATCCTGAGAAAAGAGAATTCTGTGTATCCTGAGTCCATGTCACAGTGGACCTTGTGTGTCCAGTGTTTGCCTCAGGAGATTTATAACTTACTTGAACTGTTCTGTTGGTGATTCTGATTCCTCTTCTGTACTTTCAAGGTTCTAAATACTTAATCCATTTGTTCAACAAATTATCTGTTGGGTACCTCTGATCTGGGAATTATGCTTGTGCTTGAAACTGCCAAGTTAAATGAAACAAAGTCCTTGGTGTCAGTGGGAGACAGAAATTCAGATAATGATGCAAAACAGAAATATGACTGAGGTTCCAGAGATCACGTAGGAAGGAGCTCCTGGCTCTGCCTGGGGACCTCAGGGAAGACCTGCTGAGCCAGGGGCACCTGAGGTGGCGACACCTGCCACCACTTAGAAGGGGAGACCGACAGGTGTGTGCAGTCGGCCTTGGAAAGGCCGGTAGTTGAGAAACGCTGGGAGACTGGATTTGCAAGGGGAGTTCTCAGGGGAGGGCGTGGCGGGATGTACACTGGGGAGGGGCAGCCTGCAGTGGCCCTTAGCCGGTCCTTACCGTGCACTGTGCCCCTGTGCACTTTCCTAGATACTGAAGTGTACAGGTTCATTTAGTCCTCATGCAGCTCTACTAAATAATCACTATTTTCATTTGCACTTTATAAAGAAGAATGTCGTGGTGATGTCCACAGGAGCTTTGATACTCTTACCTTTAAGAAGTAGATCTACTGGCTCGGCGCCTGTGGCTCAAGCAGCTAAGGCGCCAGCCACATATACCTGAGCTGGCAGGTTTGCACCCAGGCCCACCAAACAACAATGATGGCTGCAACCAAAAAATAGCCAGGTGTTGTGGCAGGTGCCTGTGGTCCCAGCTACTTGGGAGTTGGAGACAGGAGAATCGCTTGAGCCCAGGAGTTGGAGGTTGCTGTGAGCTGTGACGCCACAGCACTCTACCCAGGGCAACAGCTTCAGGCTCTGTTCAAAAATAAATAAATAAAAATGAAGAAATAGATCTACTATTGGGTGGCACCTGTGGCTCCAAGGAGTAGGGTGCTGGCCCCATATGCCAGAGGTGATGGGTTCAAACCCAGCCCCAGCCAAAAACTGCAAAAAAAAAAAAAAAAGAAGAAATGGATGTACTTTCTCTTCCTGGAGTGCCGTGAAAAGACTTAATGACTCGCTTCTACCCAGCAGGCTGTGGCAGCCGGGGGAGCCGGGGTGACAACGGGCCTCACAGCTCCCTCTTGCTGCTCTTCTAGACTGTGCCCGGGATGAGGCTGCCGCCCGACCCTGAGGACACTTAAGTAGCTTTTGGGAGAGACCACATGGTAGGAAATTAAGCCCTCCTGCCCCCTGTCCTATGAGGGGTCATTGTAGAAAGAAGCTTTTGGAGTCAGGCCTTCAAGCAGCAGCAGCCCCGGCCTTGACTGTGACCTCAGAGAGACCCGGAGCCACAGCCCTGTCCCTGAGCTGCTCCCAAATTCCTGAAGTGAAGGAGCCCAGAGAGAGATGATAGTTATTCTGAGCTGCTAATTCGAGGTGATTAGTTACGTAGTACTAGATGACTGATCCAGACACGGTGGACGACATACTGAGTAGCTTTTCCAAAGCCACATGAATCATAAATTATGAACATGAAATGTGAGTCTAGGCATTCAGACCCCAGACTAGGTGCCCCCGCACTGCGTGCCAGCCTGGGCCACCCCTGCAGCCTGTCCCTACACTGCACACACACGTCATCTCCTTTGTACGGGTAGGGACCTAATCCTGGCAGTGACAGGGACCGCTGGACAGGACTGCATTTGAGAATGTGCCCTCGGTGCCGAGTCCTGATTGTCAGAGGCTGCGCCTGGAGTTAGGGGCCGTGGCAGCGAAGACAGTGATCCAGACAGCAGGGTCTTGAACTAGAGCGTGGGGTGGGGAGGGCGAGACAGGAGCAAGGAATATGTAGCAGGGAGACTGGAAGGACTTCTTGGTGGCTGCCTACGTATTGCTGGCGCTGGACTGTGAGCGAGAGGGAGGAATCAATGGAGAAACTTCCAGAACTGGGTAGATTGTGGTCTCACCTTGGGGCTGGGGAGGAAGTGTTGGCAGCTGTGAGAAGGAGGTTGTAATGCGTTCTGCTCTGGACATGGGGTGTTTGCGATTGCCTGGGGGTGTTGAGGAGAAAGGCCTGGAGAACCCAAACCTTGACACTGGGTGGGCCACGAGAGCAGCCAGGGACATGAGAACCAGGGGAAAATGGCATCAGAGATGCAGAAAGGAGGCTGAGTGCGGCCGCTCACCCCTGCAATCCCAGCACTCTGGAGGCCTGAGGCGATTGCTTGAGCTCAGAAGTTTGAGACCCCATTTCTACTAAAACTAGAAAAATTAGCTGGGTGCTGTGGGGCCTGTAGTCCCAGCTACTCGGGAGGCTGAGGCTCCTCTGCTTGAGCCAAGGAGTTTGAGGTTGCTATGAGCTGTGATGCTACCACACTCTACCCTGGGTGACAGAGTGAGACTCTGTCTCAAAAAAAAGCCACTTTCTGAGTCAGTGAACCCTGGCCACTATGACTCTCAGGCCTGTCACTTGGAAAACAGCCCCTAGAGACCTTCCCCACTGTCCTGGGAGGCAGCTGCAAAGCCTCCCTAAGAAATGTCATATATTCACCTATTTAGCTCATCTCAATCCAACACACATTTATTTAAAGTTTAGTTCCTCCTAGGAGCATGATCAGTGACTGCTGAACAAATAAATAACATGGGCAAGGCGCTGGGCAGAGAAAGGGTTTGCTCTGTTTGTGAATGAAGCGGTTCCATCAGAAGACTTCCCAGTGTCTCCCCGGCTCATGAAATTACTCCAGATGTTTCTTTAAACGGGACACAAATTTTAACTTCTCTTGTGGAAGTGTTATCAGCGTTGACCAAGAAAACAAACCGAAAAAGGCAGCCAAAGGCCTAGGATTCCACAATTTTCTTGATATTTTAAATGCAGTTTGGAAAGTTAACGCAGATTAAGCCGAGGTTTTAAAAAGGGCTTCTTCAGTGACCAGGGGTTCTTTCAACTCTTGCTGTCCTAAGGGCAGCTTCCTGCCCAGCTGTGAGTCATTATTTTTACAAGTTGTATTTAAATTAAATGAAATTATATCACTTACTTGACTTTTTTGTAATTAGATACAGTGATTAGACTCTTTTAAAATTATCCTTGAGTTTGCAATTAAGAAAACCATGGCAAAGGCATAAAATAGTAAGTCCATAATAAAGTTTCAAAGGTCAAAAAACTTCTACAGAGTAAAAAACACAGAACTTGAGAATTGACTCATGTGGCATTCATCTCAAAGGGAAGCAAGTTTTCCACATATTTAAGTAATTAAGATAATTAAAAACTGTAAGCCAGGCTGCCAATTCTGCAGCTCTTTATAGTATGAAAGGTCCCTTATAAATCTGGGGGATTTATTAACCAGGGACATTCATTTAGTGGGGCATTAAGCCCCATAACATAATTAAGTCCTATAACAATCCAACTTACTGAGGGGTTGTTTCTTTGTGAAATCCTTCCAGAAGGTAAAAAGAATAGCGAAAGGGCTAATTGAGTTCCCCTGGAAGAACCCCCAGCCCACTCCCCAGAGGACCCCCCTTAGATCTCACTTCCCTCTTCCTCTCTGAGCCCGGGCCCTCTCTGGACCCTCCTCGCTTGCCCCACATCCCTGTGCCCAGTACCTTGGTGTCGGGGCTTTCACATCCTTTGTAGTTGTTCTGTGGTTGGTTCAAGGGTACCAAGAACAGGCCTCTGGCGTTTACTTGTTGAGAAGACAGGAGCACTGGGCTTACCTCCATGTTCCCACAGCAGGGAAGCGAGGCTGGAACCTGAATGCCGTTCCCAGGAGTGCGATGGTGAATTCTGTGTGTCGGCCTGGCTGGGCTAAAGTACCCAGTTGTTTGGTCAAACCCCAGCCAAGGCTGGGCACGGTGTCTCCAAACTGCCATCACAACCCTCTGGGAGGCCAGGCCAGGAGAATACTTCGAGCTCAGGAGTTTGAGATCATCCTGAGCAAGAGCAAGACCCTGTCTCTACGCAAAATAGAAAAAGTAGCCAGGCGTTGTGGCAGGAGCGTGTAGTCCCAGCTACTCACAAGGCTGAAGCAGGAGGATCACTGGAGCCCAGGAGTTTGAGGTCTAGCCCAGGTGACAGAGAGTGAGACTGTATCTCAAAAAAGACAAACAATTCACCAGTCCAGATGCTGCTTTGAAGGTGTTTTTTACTATTTCTTTATTTTGAGACAGAGCCTCACTCTGTTACCCTGGGTAGACTGCTGTGGCATCATAGCTCACAGGAACCTCAAACTCCTGGGCTCCTCTTGCCTCAGACTCCCAAGTAACTGGGACTATAGGCACCTGCCACAATGCCCAGCTAATTTTTCCAATTTTAGTAAAGATGGGGTCTTGCTCTTGCTCAGGACGGTCTCAAAATCCTGAGCTCAAGCAATCCACCCTCCTTGGCCTCCCAGAGTGCTGGGATTTTTCAGATGTGATTAACTTTTAGATTAGCAGACATGGAGTGAAGCAGATTGGGAGGGGCTTGTTCAATTAGTTAAAGGTCTCAAGAGCAAAGACTGAGGCTCCCTGAAGTAGAAGAGATTCTCCTATCTGCAGCACAGAAGCCCCGCCTGAGCTTCTAGCCTGCTGCCTCCACAACTCAGCCTCCGCCTGCAGCATCCACTCCTTCCAGCATTTCCAGCCTGCCTGTCTGCCCTTCAGATTGCAGACTTGCTTGCCAGTCGTGTGAGTCTGTTCCTTAAAATAAGCATGTGCATGTGTGTGTCTGTGTGTGTGAGTGTACACGTGTGAATGTGCATGTCTGAGTGTGTGTGAGACACTGACTGTGTGTGTGAGTGTACATGTGTGAGCACGAGTGCGTGAGTTAGTGTTCATGTGTGTGTGTGTGCACGTGCATGCATCCTATTGGTTCTTTTTCTCTGGAGAGTACTGGCTAGTAGAAGTATGAAAAATCTACATTCAAGGGTCCCTGAGTTTTCACTGGGCTATATCACTTTGTAGTAATCCCCCAGGAAACCATCCTCTAGTTATCTATTTGCAAACATCATAGATCTTGAAGGAGCAGGAAGAATTCCGCCAGTCACCTTCACAGGGGCTTACTCTAACACCCAGGCTGGAGGGCAATCGCACAATCAGACCTCACAGCAGCCTCAAACTCCCGGGTTCAGTTTGATCCTCCTGCGTTAGCCTCCCGAGTAGCTGGGACTACAGGTCCCCACCACAACACACAGCTTATTTTTTTATTTTTTTATTTTTGGGTAGAGATAGAGTCTACCTATGTTGTCCAGGGCGGTCTCAAGCTCTTGGCCTCAAGCAACCATCCTCCCACTTGGCCTCTAAAGTGCTGGGATGCCAGGTGTGAGCCACGGTGGCATCTGCCTGATTTTTATTTTTAACTTTATAATTTGGAAATAATTTCAAGTTTACAGAAAAGTTGCAAGAATAGGAATAATGTGAAGAAAACCTGTATACACACTACCCACCCTCGCCCAGTTTGCCCATTTACTTCATCCCTGAGGACACATTCTTTCTCTCCTATACACACACGCAATATTTTTTTCAACCATTCTTAATTCAGTTGCATACACATAACTTCTGACCTCCAAATACTTCCGTATGTATTTCTTAGTAAAGATATTTGCTTGCTGACCCAGTCCAGTTAACAATGAAAGCAACTCAACATTGACGATCTGTAATCCAGTCGTATCTTCTGGTCTAATATTCTCCTTTAAAGCATTTTCCCCTTCAGCATAGGATCCAGTCATCATGTCTTTCTCATCTGGAATATTCCTACAGTCTCTCTCTGTCTTGTACGTGTGTGATGTAGGCGCCATCAGTTTCGATGCAACATTTTCTAGGGAAACTAATTGTTGAACTGAAGCCCGTTTTCATAAAACATAGAGATAAGTCAGTTCCAGATGTAATTTTCCTGTAGGATTTCACGAGGATCACACAAACTTCCGGATATGAACCACTCACCCTAATGATGCCGACTGAGTTTGGTCCATGTTCCCCAACCTGCTTCCCTTTCTTGTTTTTCCTCTCTGCTTTGGGCATAGTCAGCGAGAGAGACAGATTTTTCGTCTGAAGTTCTGTGACTAAGAGTTTATTCTGAATTTTAGCTGGCCTGAGGAATTAGAGCCGGATCTTTTTTCCAGCTAATTAATTTATAACACAAGAGAAAAAACTAAGAGTTTTGGTTTTTTAGGAAATTATGAGAAGACATTGAAGTCTCTGGGTGAACCGGCTTTCCTAAAGTATGTCCTCATAAGCTCGAATGTATTTGATAAAAAACTAATATAATTAAGCTAGACTTAGCTTATATCAAGCTTGGGCTTTTTTTTTTTTTAAACAGGGGAACACTTGATTAAATTACTATTCCTCTGAAAATGTCAGTGGGGAAAAACCCATTAGATGCATAAAGTCCAAGAACATTGAATAGCTAATTGGAAACAGAATCACCTGCTGTAACACCGATGCCTGAGGAAAAGAGTTCTTATTTTGAAAAACATTTTTACGCACCATCATATAAGTCTGGCAGACTCCCCGGCCTGGAACTTTGTAGTCCAAGAGTGGAAGCTTTGCAGTCTGTCATTGGCCACCTTCATTTCGGCTACCTGGTACTGGCCACGGGTGAGCGTAGAGATGCTTCATGCCACACTTGAGAAAAAAGGTTTCGTCACCAGCAGAGAGGAGACTTCCGAATTATTAGGCATTAAAAAAAACCAGTTTGTTTAAAGGCATTTTCTTATGACCGATGGAAATAACTTAGTGGGTTTTTTAAAACAGGTAAAATACTAAATTATTTTAGTGAAATAATGGTGAAATACCTACTGGGAGGAATCTAACACAACAGCAGCTGATCACCAGACAGTCCCCACGTAGCAGATGTTACTTTTGTGAAAAACTTTTTAGAGTTACTTAGAAAACTTGGTGAATAAAATAATTGCCATAAAACCCCTCTGAATGCCACTCTCACTTAGAAGCAAACTAATCAGCGGCCTGTAACCAGAGTCAGGAAGCCGGCAATAAAGTTCATGAGGACGAGCCCTCAGTCACCCAACCCGGGTGACGCCGCCTCCCTCTGGAGACCCGCCTTGCCCTGGGCCCAAGGGAGACCTGCTCATAGTAGTGAGAGAGGCGTCTCTGCTGAAGCAAAGGTTTCCAGACACAAATGTTCTAGAACATTTTCCCTGTTAGTTTCTTTAGACCCACTCGTGCTCAAGGATCCTCCCCCCTCAGCCTCCAGAGCGCCTGCCACTGCACACAGTGTCTGCCAGTAGCTGTGACCCTCATGGGACTCTTGCTCTTGAAATGCTAACATTTTAGAAACTTGCAAGGTTCCTGGTGATGTGTATTAGAGAAAAAAAATCAATCTGACATTTGTTAGAAAGACTTTGTTCAGGACTAGTGCACTGTGAGTGGTGCAAACAGGGTGGGGGCAGAGAGAGGCTCAACTCCCAATACGGCCAAGACACCGGGGTTCATAGCCAGTGAGCAGAGCGAGGGGTCGGTGGGTGGGAAATCTCTAAGAGTCAGCAAGGGTAGGGGGATTCTTGCTGCAAGCAGGACAAGGACTCGGATGTCAGAGGCTGGAGATGGAGAACTGGATCAGAAAGCAGGGTGTGTGTCTCACCCTCTCCATCATCAGAGGGGCCTCTCCGGACTCTCTTTGGAAGTGCTCTAAACTTGCCCTTTGTTCCTGAATAAAAGTTTTCTTTGTTTCACCGAGACTTGTGCGGGTCACTTTGCTCTCTGTCCACACTGCCCGTGCCACTCTGGTTTTATTTCCAGTTTCCGTTCCTTTTTGCTTTTGATTCTCACTGTGCCTTGCTGGAACTTTCTAGCTCAGCTGAGTAATCCAACCAGGTCAACAGGGTCCAGGGAACTGGGACCGCCTACCCGCCAACATTTTTTCTGGTGCCATGAAACTCAGGAAGAAAATCTTCAACCTTTTTCCTGGTACAGAAGCCCCAGGAAAAAGACTCCCAGAGGACCCCTGCATTCCCCACATTGTACAACAGATCCTAAGGTGAAACAGGTGCCAGCAGACCCTGAGGAAGCCCGTGGAAAATCTGAAACTCCTCAAAAAGAAAGGGGTAGCCTAAAGACTAACGTGGGACACCGGGGCTGGTTCCCGTGGGTCTGCCCGTCCTCTCTCCCTCTCTGAGCCTCTTGGGGGGTACACAGTGGAGTGTGCTGGGAGCCCTGTCCTCTGGGGGCACTTTTTTTTTTTGAGTAGGGTCTTGCTGTCACCCTGGCTAGGTGCAGTGGCATCATCACAGCTCCCTGCAACTTCAAACGGCTGGGCTCAGGCGACCCTCCTACCTCAACGTCCACTGCTGTGCCCCGCTAATTTTTTAGAAAGTTTTGCAGAGACAGAGTCTCACTGTGCTGCTCAGGCTGTTGTCCAAAGCCCGGCTCTTGCTCAGCCTTCCAAAGTGCCGAGATTGCAGGTGTGAGCTTCCACGCCTGGCTTGAAAGTGCACTTTAGATCGTAGACCTGAGTTGTAAGTAAGTAATGGTCACAGACTCTCACGCTGGGCCGTGTGCGTGTGGAAAGGCTCCATTTCTGCCCTGTGCGAGGGCACAGTTCAGTGGCATTAAGCACAATCACGTTGGCCACCATTGCCAGGACTTTCCGGTCATCCCAAACTAACTCTGTACTCCTTAAACATTAACTCCTCGTTCTCGCCTCTCACCGGCCCCAGAAGCCACCTTCTACTTTCTGTCTCTCTGAATTTGACTATTTTCGGTCCCTCATACAAGTGGAACTGTGTAATATTTGTCCTCCTGTGACGGGCTTCCTTCACTCACTGTGATGTCTTCAGGGCTTGTCCACATTGTATCCCAGCAGTCAGAATCAGAATTTCCTTTCTTTTTAAGGCTGAATAACATTCCATTGTTCATGTACTTCACGCTTGTCAGCCCCTACCTTCGGGTTGTTGTGAATAATGCTATGGACGTGGGTGTACAAATATCTGTTCACTACCTGCTCTCAATTCTTCCGGGTGCATATCTGGAAGTGGAATTGCTAGAGCATTTGATCTGTGTTGAATTGTTTGAGGAACAGCTCTACCATTCTACATCCCCCCATGGTGCACACAGGGGTTTTCTCCCTCTCATCCTTGCTCCTGAGAACTGTTTCCTGGGCTTTTGATCGCGCCCTCCTGAGTGTGATGCTGTTTCCCGAGCTTTCCTGTGCGTCTCCCTGACGTGCAGTGATGCTGAACATCACGTCTGGGTATCTTCTTTGCAGAGAGGCTCATTCAAGCCCTTTGCCCATTTTGGACTGGGGTTGTCTGCTGTTTTGTTGTTGAGTTGTGGGAGTTCTTTATACACTGATCTTTTATGACACGGATGATTTGCAAATATTTTCTCCCATCCTGTGGGTTGCCTTTTCACTCTACTGGTAGTGTTCTTCTATTCATAAGTTTAAGATTTTGATGAAGTCCCTTTCATCTATTTTTTTTTTTTTTGCTTGTGCTTCTGGTGTCATATCGAAGAAGTTATAGCTGCATCCAGTTATCACAAAGCCTCACTCGTGTTTGCTTCTGGGAGCTCTGTAGTTTCAGCTCTCACGCTTACATCTCCAGCCCCCTCTGAGCTTGTCTTTGTACCTGGTGTCGGGGCGGAGAGGGGGGGTCCAGCTTCATTCTTCTGCATGTGGATGATCCAGTTTCCCCAGAATGACTTATTAAAAAAATTGTCCTTTCTACCATTAAATGGTCTTGGCACCTTTGTCCATCATTTTGTTTTCTTTAAAAAAATTTCTGTTTATACAGACAAGGTCTCAGTCTGTCCCCCAGCCTGCAGTGCATAGCCCCATCACAGCTCACTGACACCTCAAACTCTTGGGCTCAAGCGATCCTCCTGCCTCAGCCTCCCAGGGCAGCTGGGACTACAGGCATCCGCCACCACATTCAGCTTATTTATGTCACTTATGTGTGTATGCAGAGGTGGGGTCCCAGGATTCTCTAAGTCCTGGTCTCAAGTGATCCCCCTGCCTGGTGATTATTTAATTTCATTTTACATTGAGAAAAGGAAGCTGTTAGAGTTACAGCCCCCTTTAGAGTTTTATTTCACTTTTCAAAAAGTTTCCAAAGTCTAATCCTTTGCCATGGTTTTTCACCAACCCTTTATTCAAGAGCCAATGGGGGTATGTGGGTGAGGAGACTTGGTCCAGTGAAGGACTCTACAGCCTGATGGCACTCGGAGGGTTCGAGGAAACTCAGACCTCCCCAGATTGGGCTCTTTCCTTCATTTTCCCTCACCTCACCTTCCTCCTTCCTTTTTTGACACAGTCTCATTCTGTCACCCCAGTAGAGTACCATGGTGTCATAGGTCACAGAGATCTCCAACTTTTGGGCTCAAGTGATTCTCTTGCCTTAGCCTCCTGAGTAGCAGGGACTACAGGTGCCCACCATAGTGCAGGGTCTTGCTTTTGCTCAGGCTGGTCTCAAACTCCTGAGCTCAAGGGATCCATCCACCTCAGCCTCCCAAGATTACAGGCATGAGTCACCACACTCAAGCTGAGCTCTTTTTCTTAAGGAACACATTCCTTTAGTCTAATTTTTTTTTTTAAGAGACAGAGTTTTACTTTGTTGCCCTCAGTAGAGCGCTGTGGCATCACAGCTCACAGCAACCTCTAGCTCTTGGGCGTAGGCGATTCTCTTGCCTCAGCCTCCCGAGTAGCTGGGACTACAGGTGCCTACCACAATGCCTGGCTATTTTTTGTTGCAGTTTGGCTGGGGCCGGGTTTGAACCCACCACCCTTGGTATATGGGGCCAGTGCCTTACTCACTGAGCCACAGGTGCCGCCCAATTTAAAGTTTTAAAATTCCATTACACATGGAAAGAATACAAAATACTCGTCACACACCAGTATGAATTCATTTACAATGTCACTTTAACTCCCAGTTACTTAGCTGAGAAGGAATTTTAACCTGAACTTTATTGCAGGACTGGGGACAAGTCCATGTTCCAAGGGGGGCAGGACAGGGTATGGTGCTACTCTGGCCAGCATGAGGCACTGAGCAGCTCAGATGGGCCCAGGAGAGAGGACTGAGACGGAAGGGGAAGCAGGAGGACCTAAGGATGACTTCACGGCTGTGTGAGGGAGAGGCCTGGAGGCCAGCGTCAGTGATCCAGGCGCGTGTGCCAGGGGCGGCAGTGTTCATGGCGGTGCTACCCTGGTAGCTGCACATGCTTGCACACGCTTGCACATGCTTGTCCCCATCTGGCAACACTGCCTGGAGAGATTGTCTGTCTGATCGTCTTTAAAGTGCTAAAAAGCGTCTCACTAGAGATTTTCTTTCTCTCTCCCCTCCACCTCCAACACATGTCTGCACACAGTATCTCCTTTGGGGATTTGGTGTGATTTTGTAATGACTGCAGTTTGAGTTGACTATATTCACTTAAAGAGCAGATATTTAAAAATGTAAAGTATAAATATCACTGATGCTGGGATACCTCTGCTGAGTATGAGCTATTTTAACACTTCCATTCGTATATTTCAAGAATTAGTATGCTTTTTTGTTTGTTTGTTTGTTTTTTTGCAGTTTTTGGCTGGGGCTGGGTTTGAACCCACCACCTCCAGCATATAGGGCGGGTGCATTACTCCTTTGAGCCACAGGCACCTCCAAGAATTAGTATGTTTTTTAAATTAATAAAGACTGACTTTTTGTCCTGTAAGTTCTTGTTTCTAGCTAAAATTGTCTCTACTGTATAGTAAAGTTGCTTTAAAATTTGGTTCTGTGGCTTAGTCGGCTGGGGCGCCAGCCATGTACACCTAGGGTGGCGGGTTCGAATCCCCAGCCTGGGCCCGCCAAACAACAATGATGGCTGCAACCAAAAAATGGCCGGGCGTTGTGGCAGGCGCCTGTGGTCCCAGCTGCTTGGGAGGCTGAGGCAGGAGACTCGCTTGAGCCCAGGAGTTGGAGGTTGCTATGAGCTGTGATGCCATGGCACTCTACCCAGGGGGATAGCTTGAGGCT
>CAUYQV010061691.1:0-10286 GCA_963574575.1 Galagoides demidoff
GGACATAAAGTAGATCCTCACGGAATCTTTGCTTTTGAATCAGGGATCATTGTTTTACTTAACAGCCATCGCCATGCCCTGTTGTGGACTCTTTTCCCTGGTCAACAGGACCCTTAGATTCGGGATCTAAGAAAGGTGGGGGAGGGGACAGCCGGGAAGGGAAGGAGAAGATGCAAATGGAAAGAGCATCCCCGGGTGGGGTGGAGGTGGGGGCCATTCTGGTCCCGTTCCTTTGCCTATTGACTGCTGCCTGGTCCCTGGGGGCCCAGACAGCCACACACCACAGCCACCACTCTGTGCAGGAACAGCTACTGCTCAGTGCCCCTGTCCCACCTGGCCCAGGCCTGCCGCTCCCAGGGATGCCCTCTGCTCTCTGGCAGCAGCAACTACAGGCTGATGTGCTCTGCTCCCGTCTTCAGGCAGGAAAACTGGAATAGCCAGCTGAGCCTAAGAATGCACCTATTCTAAAATGCTAATGGTAATTCCAGACGTATAAAGCAGAGAGTCAGACCTTTGAGGCCTCCTTATCTCCCTGCCGAGTCATACACAGATACTATATTTAACAGTGGTTTTCAGGAGATAGCAGCCCTGAATGGGGTGTCTCACCCCGGTGGTATGAGCCAGCAGAAATCTGCATTGTGTAACAGAGAATACTGCATGAAGGGAGCCCTGGGCCTTTCTCCCCAGGCTTTTCTCCTGCAGTTAAGTAAGTAGCTGGTACAGCCTCCATAGTTGACCACCTCCCTACACTGACCCCCTCCTGAAGTTGACCTAGTTTTCATAGACTGGTCACGCACCATGTGGACCGGTTGGTACAGTGTCCTCGTTCCTTCCATTGACCACGTCTGTATTTTGAGGACTTTGTTACAGTCCCTTGGGTGGTGAACTTATGGAAGGTCTACTGTCACCAGCAAGGCCAAGAGCCAGCAAGGGGCAGGGGCAGCCTCAGAGACATGGTAGGTTTTTCCCTGAAAACTCAGTTCTCCTGTGTGTTATCTGCCTCCTTCACTCCACGTGCAGATAACGTCCCCACAGTTCCTGACTCCATGTAGAATACAAAAGTGATAAACTACCAAAAAAAAAAAAAAACCCTAGGCATGTTGATATTGGAACATGTAAATATATCCATTGTTACGTAATTACAAACCCAGTCTAATTACTCACCTCCCTGGACACACCTTAATGTTGAAGTGAAGCTTTTACAATGATCTGTTTCCATTTCTTTATCCTCTAATTTACCCCCCACCTGTATTGCATTTTTTTTTTTTTGCAGTTTTTGGCCGGGGTTGGGTTTGAACCCGCCACTTCTGGCCAATGGGGCCAGCACTTACTCCTTTGAGCCATAGACGCGGCCCCTGCAAATTGTTTTAAATCATTCAGCTGTACCTTTTCTTCAGTGAGAGAGTAAAGTCATTTTAATCTCTGTGTCTCATCCTCCCTCTCCTGGGCCCTCCTAGGAGATGATGTCACTAAATCTTTACCGCATCAAAGACACCTGCCACGTTCTTACAACTTTCCTCCCCCCCACCTCAGATTTTGTCTGTCACCCCCTTCTTTTCTTTTCCTTCTCTCTCTGAGTAGGATAAAAACAACAATAACCCCACCACCACCACCACCACAAAAACTCACAGCATGGCTACCTGAATGCTTCCCAGCCAACACCTGCCCCAGGACATTTCCCAAGTAACTCAGATCACTCCTGCTCTAGTTCTTTTCCCTTCTACAAACAGGGCAAAATCTCCACCTTCCAAAAAACACTGGTGCCTCCTTACTTCACCCTCACTTTCTGGATAGAGATTCCTCACATGTGTTACCCTGATTCTCCTCATCTCCAGTCTTCTCAGGCCCTGGAAATGGGCTGCTTCCCCAGGGACCTGTGGGCTCCGTCTTGTTGACCTGGTCACTGCTGACTCACAGCTGGGTTCCGCCTTCTGTGCTCTCCCTCCCGAGTCATCGCACAGCTGGTCACCCCGCACCACCCAGGTGTGCTGAGAGCTTTCTTCATCTCCCTGGCAAGAACTTCCCCAGCTTCCCCAAACACTTGCCATCCCCAGAATAAATTCTCTACTTTTTCTCCTCTAGATGTAGTCTCTTTCTTTCCTACCTTTTAATTACTTCTTAAAACTACTTGCATCATCCATGACTATGGCATTTTTCATACAGACGGATTTTACCCAAAGGATATATATATCCTATAAAACATCCCTATATATATATGTATATTCCTATCTATCTATATATATACACATATATAGATATATAAATCCCTCTATATATACACATGTATGTATGTATATATATATACTTGCAAATATATATATATATATGTATTTTACTCTCCTTGGTGAAGATATGAACATATCCACAAAACAAATATTTTTTAATATCTCAGTCCCAGTCAGATGGAATTTTCTTCACGCATATATATTGGGGGAACTGGTGGGTGTGTTCAGTTTTGGTTTTGTTTTCCGGCCGTGGGTACCTGATCATGACAGAGCTAAGAGGAAAAGTTCTTTGAGCTCAGGGTCCTTATAATCACAGTCAGCCCCGGGAAACCACAGATTTCTGTATTGTGTGCCGTGAAGATCCTTTGAGTTGTTTCAGGATTTGGGGTTTTCTTCCTCTTGTGTATTTTTGATGGGTGCATGAGAGGGCTAGGAGGATCCTGACAGCGAAGTACAGGCCAAGACGGCACCTGGGAGGGAGGGCTTCCTTCCCTTCCATCTGTGCACAAATCCACCTCCACATCTCTGGGAAGTTCTTTGCAGAGGTTTAGGCAGGAAGGGCCGGGCTCTCCAGCCGGTGTTCCTTGGCTTGTCGCTCTGAGAACACTCAGGCAGATGGCGGCCAACCTTTAGTCAGGCCACCCGGTGGGAAGTGCCCAGGTCCGTCTACATGTTGTTTCCACCTTTTTTTCCCCTGGAGAAATGACTCTTCTTGCAGATGTAGGCTTTCAGGGAAAGATACGACAACCTTCCTCTTCCATCTGTTCTTATGAAACTTTGGGGCCGGCCTGGTAGACTGTTTCACATATCTTTAAATTTCCACTCAACCCATCCACAGAAGCAGCTCCCTTGACCCTCCACAGGAACAGCATTGACAAAATATCAGAGAGCAAGTTAGTCTCCCAGCAGGGCCGTGAGAAGTGTCTTCATGGATGGCCATGGATTCAAGTTTCTAGAACGCAAACTTTTCCCAAGGTAGTAAGTGCTAATGGCAGGTATTTCTTAGAGAAACTGAGTTAGGTTCCTTCCTGAGATGACGCCTGAGAGAAAGAGGTCGCCAGTGCAGAGACTGTCTCTGTTCTGCTCACCTATTACATGTCCTCTGCTGGGCAGAGTCTGACCGAAACAGGTGCTCTATAAATATTTGTAGAATTGAAATGTGGCCAAAAAACAGACAGCATTGGTCGTGGTACCAAATTTGGGGGACTTGGGGAAATTCTTTATTTTCTTAGACCATTTTCTAAAGAAAATATCAGATATTCCTAGGATTTTTATTTAGGAAGTTTTTTTTTTTTTTTTTTCTGAGGTGTTGTTAAGATAGTTGGGAACTGGATTGAAGCTGATCTCTACTCAAAGATTCAGAGGTCAGAAGAGGAGATCTCAATGCAGGACATTTAAAAAAAATTCTGTCCTGCAGCCTCTGGACCTTTTTCATACAATGCTGGCTGCAAGCGTCTAGATACAAGAAACAAGTAGACAAGTCAACTGCGACCAGTGCTTTGCTCCTTCTTGACCGTAATCATAAATTGACCTTAATCATAAATTGACCTTGTCTGAATGTAGTGTACCAGCTATGAAACATGACCAGTTTGGATAATTCCATGAAGTGTCCACTAGAAATATCTTAGAACTGGTATAAACATGACTGACATCCAATCGTGATGAATCAGGCTTACAGGAATGTTTATTGTGCCTCCACTATTTTTAAAAAGCTGAAAACATTTTAATCAAGAAGAAAACAAGGTATGTCCCAGATAAAAAAATGACATACCTATTTTCGTGCTTATTATTTAAAGAAAGGGGAAACATCTGAAATCTGTTTGCTAACTACAGTAAAATACAAATTAGCCTGCAGGCATCGTGTGTGCTGTACCCTGACTGCTTGCCAGCCCCGCTTAGTCCCCGCGTATTAATGAGTGAGTGTGAATATTTGAACAATCAGCATTTCCGCGTTTGCATGCAAACTCTCATGCTGTGTAATTATACACAGAGCTGGCACTCAAATTAATTAAAGCTGATTTTTCTGTGACTGCAAACTGGTCGTATGCTCAGCTTTGCCTTCCTATGAAGTCATCATTCCACATTCAACGTGACACTCTGTCCCCGGATTCTTTGTGATAATGCTCAATGTTCACCAACGGTGAATTCGGCGCCGTTTTAGGGAACAGCTGACAATGGATGGGTATTCTTATCCTTTCCCCCTCCTGTTTTTCCCGCTTCTGGTATAAAGATAAAGAATAGCTTTCGAACACTTGCTTTGTAATTATCTCAAATAATAGCGCCAACAAATTACATATATTGTTTCGGTGGGTTCTCTCCCCTTTTTCTGACTCCACCCACTTGATTAGAGCTTATAAACAGTTCATCAAACTTAAAAAAAAGTGTTTATTCGATGCCAACAAACAATTAGTTTTGATGGTTTTGGTCTTAATTTTGAAAAGGCTTTAACAAATGGTGTTTTATTTTAAGAGATGAGGATCTCATAATTCAAAATCAGGGAGATTAGGAGAGAAAGAAGCAGAAATAACTGCTAGATTTGATTAAGACATTTTGAATCCTCCCCAAACAGAAAGGAATCGAAACGGAGACTATTATTTGCTAAAGAGATCCTAAATGTTAACTTCTGGGACAGAGGCTTTCCTCCACTCTCACACAAGAAAGCCAAGGCCTTTGGTTTCTTGTTCATTCCTCTGATGAAACTGCTTCTGTGACAATTCTTTTGAAAAGAAAATCCTCAGAGTAATTAAGTCATCATTATGATTCTCTTTTCATTAATTTAAATCTGTGAATTCAGGTGGCTACTGAAATGTCATCATTTAGGCCCCGGGAGATGCTGTGCCTGGACACACTCCTCTGAAATCCCTGGAACCCCTCATACCCAGCTCACCATCTTCCCGAGTTTTCTGCAACCCCATTAGCCAGAAACTGTACAGACAGCTGTTTGCTCCAGACGACTCTATCCCTCAAGTTCAAGAGACCAAAATGCACAGCCAAGATTGATCTAGTAATCTACATTTGAAAGGGAAGATGAGTAGGAAATGTCTTTATAATCTGACTTTAATGATCCAACAAAGAGACAATATAATTGTCCTTACCTTATCGGTGGTAACTCTGGGTCCACACAGAGCAGGATGTCAGTTACCAAACTCCCTCCAAATTCCAACCAGCATGTAAGCAAGAAAGGAGGACTGAGCCTTTCCCAGAGAGGCTCCTGAGCCCCTGGCAGTCACAACACTGTGCGTATTAGGATCCCAGGCTGGCCCTTCTGTCTTGTCATGAGTTTCCTAAGCAGACAGGTGTCATATTGGCATGAATTTCGTTGCCAAGTACATTTTAAAAGGGAGGCGTGGCTGTGATCATGTAGCCAGTTCCACCTGTCTCTAAACCCTCATAACCTCTACTGCTTTCAATATTTTGCTACCCAGTGACTTCATGAGTTACCCACGCACAGGGCCCGGCCAGCTGAGGTGTGGGAACAGTATCGAGCTGAGCGGCACCGTCATTGTGGTACACAATGCTCATTGCTACTGGCAAATACCTATTTGCTGAATCAGGATTGGGCTACAGAGAGCAAGACCGGGCAGTTCCACGGCTTTCTGTTTGCTTTTTAGAACCATCCTCTTCCAATTAACCATTTGACAAAATTAGTTTCTTTCTGATGCTTAGTCTTTAAAAACAGAGCTTTCTTTAAGCATAAGGGATTCCTATTACTATCCTGAACCTTTTTTTAAAAAGTAAATGTTTGCAGAACAACAAGCAAAGAAAAAATAAGAGTTCCCCAAACTGTTAAAATAAACACCACTGCATATGTTATACCTTTTTACCTTAAATTTTCTGAGAGCAAGTGAAATCCATGTTTTAGCTATGATTCTTGTACTTCTTCTAAGCAGAAACAGATCACAGACGTGTCCTATAAACTTCTTAAGGAAAAGGACTCTCTTTTGCTCCCTAAGGAGTCGTGGATGGTTAACACACAATCATTTTTTTTTTTTAAATCGTTGACTGTGGCTGGCCACACTTCTCTTTCTAACATATGTGTGAATGGAATTCAGATATTGAAGGAGAGAGACGAAATTTTAGACATATGCCAACATTATAAGCATCATTTGTCTTGCTATAACATGATCAGAACAAAGCCTAGCAAATATGGGGCTTGAAAGATGTAAAGGGCGGGCATTTGACTTGTAATTTCAACCTCCTTTAACCATGTACTGTACTCTAGAGGTGGAATTTTAATTTTCTCAGACCCCTCGATTCCTTTGTGACATTTAAATCAAACAAACTGTGCTTTTTAAAGATCGGTTTAATTTCAAATACCAAACTTCCATCCAATATCTCACCCAAGCAAAAATGTCTTATATAATATTGCCTTTGCTTCAACTTGCCCACCAACTAGCACAAAACTGACATGTAATGATGTTCAAGGAATATTTGCTGAGTAAACATTTAAAGGTACATTTATAACTATGTACATGGAAGTTACAGATGATATAAATAAAGAAACCTGCAAACTTTTGAAGGCTCCTCCAGCATGGGCCTCTACGTGGCATGTACATAAATATGAATAGTAACCATCTGCTAAATAAAAATCAAATAACTTAGAAAGAATACTTTACTACATCTTAGACAATCTATTCTCATTTTAAATGGAGACCTTCCTTAGTTTTGACCGATACCTTCCTGAATTGTCTGTTCTTCGGTATGAGTTTTTTTCTGAAGCTTCGGAGGATAAATTTGATCCCTATTTCACATGAAAGTTATTCAACTATTTGAAAATGGCTATCATTTTTCTCTGTGTCTACTCTTTTTTCAGACTGAACATTCCTTTAATCATTATAATATGATATGGCTTTTAAGGCCTATCACCATATTGGAAACATTCCAGTTTGTCCCCGTCTCTGCAACGTGGCAGTCAGGACTGAATGCATTATTTGAAATGTGGTCTCATTATGCAAAATACTTGGGTCCTGATGCCGGCCTTGTTCTGGACTCTATTTCTAATAATTTAGAATTTTATGGAGGCTGGAAATGCACTCTGAAAAGGGGCTGGCTTCTTGATCAGCCTCATAGTTCTTTACCTTTTATAAAACTAAAATGTCTAAACCTTTTTCATACCAAATTATGTTTAATCAAATCTCTTACAACTTGTTCTTGTTTCAGCTGATGTTTTAAATGGAAATAGTGGAATAGTCTCTTTCTAACCATCTGTTCTGGAGTTCATCTTTGGTACTGGCCCGTTGCTCTAATCAGTAACATTTTAAATCCTGATTTTGCTGTCTTGTGTCTTGGTTACCATATATTTTGTGTCTCTCTTTGAAAAACATCTGTGTGGGCCACTCTGCGTGAGGTACTGATGAAACCAAGAGCAAGGGGACCCGGTTCCTCTCCTGAAGAGGGCACGGATACCAAGGAGCCTGCTAGTATAACTATTAGGCCGTCATTGTTGTTTTTCTTTTCTTTCTTTCTTTCTTTTTTTTTTTTTGAGACAGAGTCTCACTCTGTCACCCTGGGTGGAGTGCCATGGCATCATAGCTCATAGCAACCTCAAACTGTTGGGCTCAAATAATCTTCTTGCCTCAGCCTTCCAAGTAGCTGGGACTACAGGCATGTGCCACAGTGCCCGTCTATTTTGAAAGATGGCGTCTCACTCTGGCTCTGGCTGGTCTCAAACTCCTGAGCTCAGGCAATCCACTTGCCGTGGCCTCCCAGAGTGCTGGGATTACAGCCATGAGCCATTGTGCCTGGCTTCTGTCTTTTTTTTTTTTCCAAATCACTGCCAAAAAAAAAAAATTACTATTCCATATCTCCGAGACTTCTCTTCCAATTGACTATCATCAACCAGCCTTAAGTAATGAGAATAAAACATAACGCCTATCATTTTTTTTGAGGATTTCTTTAAGGATGGATAAAAAGCAATTTTGTACATTACATCACTTAAGAAGCATCCGATGATACAGATGATCTTAATCTCTCATTACAGCCCAGGGAAGGAAGTTTCAGGAAGTTTATGTGACTTTCGCAAATTTACATGACTGATAAAGATAAATTTTAGGGCTTCAATGTTAACCCCTAAGGCTCTTTAACTCCAAAGTTCTTTTTTTTTTTAAATTTCAGGTTAATGTGAGAGTACAAACAAGTAGGTTACAATCTTTGCCCTTGTTAGGCAGGGTCCCTCTTGTAGTTGTGTCCCGCCCCCAAGAGCCGAAGTGCATTCTTGATCACATTTAAAGAGCTAATTCTGCCATTTTGTAAACTCCCTAACCTTGCTGTAAACTAACTCTAACTTATCTTCTGGAAACATATGAGTATTTTGATTAAGAGACCTGCCAGAACCCAGTTATCCTCTCTTTTGAAGAGTGAAAGTACATTAGTTTACTTGGGTTGCTTAGCTTTTAGTGAACCTACTCTAATTCTTAATAGTTACTGCCATCTTTTCAAAAGGCCTACTTTTACTTTAATAATTGTGCTTACATTTTGCTGGGAACTGATGTTAAACTCAGTGGTTAAACGTTCTCAGAATCTACCTTTCATTCCTAGTAAAAACCGGGTCAGTATCAATCTTGTCTTCTTGCCTCAGCCCATCCGTCATGGCACCTCAAAAATAACTGGCAGAGGTTCCATGAACATCTTTCTGGAGTCACTAGAACTTATTTATACAGCTATCTGTTTCACCTTCTTGGGGTTCACTCCTGTAATGGGAGTTATTGAAAGTAAAGTGAAGATTGGATTGTTCTGCACAAAGTCTTACAACGTGCTCCAATATTTGTTGGAAAAAAAATCTTACATAGTGGACAGGGAGGAAAAAACCCTCAATGCTGTTCATAAAAAAGCAAAAAAAAAAAAGACTCTTTCTGCTTTCTTAGGAGAAGCAACACTTATACTACACATGGATGGTTCCTTTGTTAAGGAAAACAACTAGATAAATCTGGTGGAGACACTCAAATTAAGAAAGTCAAGGTCCTTCTGGGCATGGCTGACGAACAGTATTGGATAAAAACAGGGCGACATTTCTCTCTAATAAATTATGATCAGTTTGTCCGTCTGCAAGAGGAGACCTGGAAATGGGAAGGATGGAAGAGTTAGATGGGGAAAATGTGGTGGTGTGAGGTGTTGGTCACGAACATGGCAGGAAGCCCAGAACACAAGAGAGGAACATTGCCAGGGAGAAATCCTCAAGCAGCTCACACTCAAATCTCAGCCCTGGGCTAACCCACGGGGAGATGCAGAATTACAATAGTAACAGAAGGCAGGGTCCTTTCATTCAAGATGGAAGGAGAGTGAACGATCTTACTTATATAAAATGAAAAATATCTTTGGAAGAGCAAATAGCTTCTCTCTGGTAATTTTTATTATTTCAGTTTGAGTGGGCATTAGAAAATAATAAAACCCTTATCATCTTACAATATTCTGTGATATGAATTTTCCCTAACTGTACTTTCACTACACTGTATTTTTAAGAGCCATATTAATTCTTTTACAGAATAGCATGTTTATATTACATAGAAAGGCCCAAGATTATTTCAGGTGGGCAGGCACAGAATGATAGGGTGGTATATTAGTAAGAGCCTGTGGATTCCCCAGGAGTGAAAGATTTCTGAAGAGGTTATTTTCCACCCTCTAGAAGAGATTAATTCATCAGTTTCATGTGAATTATATGAGATTGGCTCGGCACCTGTGGCTCAATCGGCTAAGGCGCCAGCCACATACACCTAAAGTGGTGGGTTTGCATCCCCAGCCCGGGCCTGCCAAACAACAATGATGGCTGCAACCAAAAAATGGCCAGGCGTTGTGGCGGGCACCTGTGGTCCCAGCTGCTTGGGAGGCGGAGGCAGGAGACTCGCTTGAGCCCAGGAGCTGGAGGTTGCTATGAGCTGTGATGCCATGGCACTCTACCCAGGGGGACAGCTTGAGGCTCCGTCTAAAAAAAAAAAAAAAAAAACATTACTAAAAGAAATATCCTTAACAATAAAAAGAATCAATTCTGATGGAAAGCATAAAATGATGTACATATTATATTATAAAAAGAGATGTTATGTATCTGTGTGTATATCTAATGTTCAC
>CAUYQV010061692.1:0-20391 GCA_963574575.1 Galagoides demidoff
GCCTCAAGCTATCCCCCTGGGTAGAGTGCCATGGCATCACAGCTCACAGCAACCTCCAACTCCTGGGCTCAAGCGAGTCTCCTGCCTCCACCTCCCAAGTAGCTGGGACCACAGGCGCCCGCCACAACGCCCGGCCATTTCTTGGTTGCAGCCATCATTGTTGTTTGGTGGGCCCAGGCTGGGGATTCGAACCTGCCACCTTAAGTGTACGTGGCTGGCGCCTTAGCCACTTGAGCCATACCTGACATTTTCAAGGCTTAAGAGCTTAAGAAATTTCTTCCTCAGGCAGCCTTGCACCTGAGGAAGGTAACTGAAGAGGAGGTTCACCCAAATCGCCCAGGCCACCCCATTTTGAATCCAGACTACTGCAACAAACCCCTAACTCAGCCCCTCATGCTTCCTGCCATTGCTCCCTATATGCCATTCACAGATGGCAGCCAGAGTGATCTGAAGATATACATCAGAATACCTCATGACTCTCATAAAATCTTTGGTGGCTTCACACCTACTTAAAGTGAAATCCTCAGGCCCTACTGTTGCCTATAAGCCCTGGCAAGGCGGGCCTCAACCTGTCTCTTATACCACAGCTCTCACTGTCTTCCCCTTTGTCCTGCTTCCTCTGGCTCCTTGAACACATCAGGCCTTTCCACACCTAGGGTGGTTGCAGGCAACCCCCCCCCCCCCATTGCTCTTCTCTGCCCCTTTCACTGGCTTCGTTTAATGTAGCCTCAGCTGAACGTTACTCCCTGACTACTCCACCTACAGTAGGTTCTATGTGCTACTTCAGGACTCTGCTTGTTTCCTTCAGTGTTTATAATTCTTTTTAATTATATTGTTAACTTATCAGGGGTTCTGCCTGACTGCACCTGATTGTATAGTCTGCTCCACGAAGGCAAAGGACTATTACCATGCTCATCACTGCATAACTGGCAAATAGTAGGCAACCCACTGATTTGCATAATAAATGAAAGAAATAAGTGACCTCTTACCCATAATTTCCTGTCAAATTACTTCTACAGTCACTGCATTAAAAACAGGCCATGATCAGGAAGTTCACTTGCAGGTTAAACATTTGGAATGGGTAAAAAGTTACATAAATAGTGGCCAAATTCCCAAATAAGCCCATGGAAACCTGTTTCAATGCATAATGCAGCTTCATCATAGAACTGCCAGCCCAAGTTGAAGTTCTCAAAAAAGGTCATTTTCTGGGTTCAGGCAGGGCAGCTGGATTGTTGCCCAACTCACCACCACCTCCCCTTTTCCCACATATTCTCTAAAAATGACCAGCTGATTCAATGATTGATCAATGGAAGCTATCATTATTTTATGATATGCTCTAATTCCACACAGCTTGAACTGTTCTACGATGGCTTAGCAGCTTTTAGAGAACAAAGGCACAACTCTACTTCCCCATGTTACACAGTCTCTTGGCACAGCATGATGTATCTTTGTTAGTCCTGAATGACTACCTTGTGATCTGGCACACCCTGCACCCAGGAGATGACATAACAACTAGTGTTACATTCATATGTATTTATTCACTTGCTGTGATATCAACATTCTAAAGTCTTTTTATGGATGTATGTGTTTTTAATATGTCTACATTTTGTCTCAACCCAACATACTCACATTTTCAAAGAATGTCTTTTTTTGTGTGTGAGAGAGAGTCTTACTCTGTTGCTCTGGGTAGAGAGCCATGGCATTATAGCTCGAAGCAACCTCAAGTTCCTTGGTTCTAGTGATAACCCTGCTTCAGCCTCCCAAGTAGCTGGGACTATAGTTACCCACTACAATGCCTGGCCAAGTTTTCTATTTTTAGTAGAGCTGGGGTCTCACTCTTGCTCAGGCTGGTCTGGAATTCCTAAGCTCAAGCAATCTTCCTGCCTTGGCCTCCCAGACAGCCACCACACCCAGCCTCTTTTTTTTTTTTTTTTTTTTTTATTAAGAGGAAAGGACCGAGCACCAAGGACAACTGAAAATTTTCATCAAGGTCAAGAAGTTCAAAATGTAGAAAGAGCTGAGGCTCCCGAGAAAAGCCAACTACTATGAAAAAGGGCTCACTTGGAGCAGGAAGAAAAAGATAACTGGACCATCTGGGCAGATTCTATTATGAAGTTACAGGGAACACATACTCATTCAGTATCAACTTTGTCCTTTCTATTACAAAAACATGTTTTTTGCAACAAAACAAAACAAAACAAAACAAAAAACCCCCAAACTTTCTGGCCGTTCTGTGATGAAAGCGAACACAAGTGACTCTAAGAGGAAACCAAAGTCTGAGACATTTGAAGAAACAAGGGAAGGTATCTAGGTGCTCTCTATTAGTTTAATTCTCCAAGTACAGAATTTCACTGCAAAGCAGTGCTTTCCAACCTTTTTCACATCATGGCACACATGGAAACTACTACTACTTGTAGAGTACACTGGCGTCACAGAACACAGCCAGTGTTGGGCCTGTGACCACCCTGAGGACTGAGATAGTTCATTTCTAGATCTAGCCGTACAGTTCCCAGAGTCCCAATATTTGGAACCTAAGAGTTGGGAAGCTGACCTAGAAGCCTAAAATCATGGTAGCTATGATTACAGAATGTTCTAATCTTTGAGGAAAAGATGCTGGTGAGATTGACATGAAATGCTACCTGAATTCTAGAAAATAAGATTACACAGATGACTTTTAAAGCCACTAAAGATGTGGCAAGCAGTGTACATAAACAGGCATTCATTGGTCACAAAGAACAACTCAAGCCAAACTGTCGCTGCAGTGTGTAGAACTGTGGCCTTGGAAAAGATATGGGCGACGCCCTAATCTCCAGAGCCTATGAACATGATCTTAGGTGCAAAAGGTCTTTTTTCTACTGTAATTAAGGATGTCAAGATGAGATCATCTTGGATTTAGGTGTGCCCAAAAGCTAACCACAGGTATCCTGATCAGAGAAAGGCAAAAAGAGATATAAGACTTAGACACGCAGTTATGAAAAGTCACATCATGTTAGGGTCTCTGTCCCACACAGTTGGGTGGACAGATCCGCAGCTACTTTGTAGTAGTTTTAGGCTGGACCCTGCCTGTGGCAAACGCCCAACCTAGGCAGACCTGGGCTAGGAGTTTGTTTCCCACAGAGTGTGGAGGTGTAGCAGTCTTGATTCTAAGCACAGGTTGAAAATTACAGGCACAAATCATTGAAGCTGGGATGCTCTGGTATCTGACTTACATCAACTACCACCTTACAGTTAAAATAGGAAAGTGCCTCTAATAAGGTCAAATATCTTACTAACTTGAAGCAACCTCATGTTTACATAGTGCCCCAAGAGTCAGAGTAGGACAATGACAGTGGTGACATGGCAGTATAGCAGGTGCTTCATGTTCACCTTTTCATCTAGTGCTCACAACTGCGGTCGAGTCTATCCTCCCATTTCACAGATGAAACGGGTTAGGAAGTGACTCAAGTTCCATCAGACAGGAACAGCTCTGAACAAAGAGCATCAAGTGTGTAACTTTTTTGAAACATGTCTTCTGGAAAGTCACTTATCTCTTGAGATTTGGTGTCCTGATGTAAAGTAAAAAATACTTGAACAGATCTGGCCACTTTGGGAGAAAGAACCACAATAGAGCTGTTAAGAATATAAGCTCTTCACAGTGTTTAACTGCAATGAACCTAGAGAAGGTTCTCAAAATTTGGCACAAAAAGAAATATCTGCAGCGTATATTAGGGTTTTTGCCGTATGTATGATAGTGAGGTATAAAAAGGAATTTAGTATGAAAGGGAAAATTTTCATATGGGAGGAAACATAATAGTCTAGCAAGATGCACAGAGCCCACACATGCTAGATCAAGGTCATACCCACTAACCAGTCTGCATGTCTAGCAATTGAGATCTTCATATTAGCTTGTATGTCAGATAAAAATACTAACTAACTCATTTTCCAGAACCCTTAAATAAAGATATTTAAGATGGAAAAAGAAAAGAAAAGAAAGTCATGTAAAGACAGATGCAGAGATTGTAGGTATGCAGCCATAATCAAGGACAAGGATTCTCCAAGAGCCCTCAGAGGAAGCAGCCTTCTCAACACACTAATTTTGGACTTCTGGCTTTCAGAATTTTAAGTGAGCAAGTTTGTGGTAATATGCCACAGAAGTCTTCAAAACTAATCCTCATTTCTTTTTTTGATATATAAAGTTTTATAGAGCATGAAGAATGCTACAGAAAGGGGATTATCTGGATTTTAGCAATGAATTTGACAAAGACTTTAAGTTATCCTTGTGGAAAAAAAACAAACCTAGTATGAAAAAGCAGCCACATCTTCCCTGTGAACTGAATTTTGAGTGAGATTTACAAGTTAGTGTGAAAGAGATTACTACTCAGTAAAATCAAACTGCTTTTCCACCAGTATTTAAGTTCCCTAAGAGCAAGAATTTCTGTATATTTTGGTCTCTGCTATATTCCAGTACCTTGCACAGTGGTTGGCACATGGTAGGAATGCCAGAAATAGTTCTTGAAAGGGTTAACTTAGCAGGCCTGAGTTTATCAAACCCTGAAAATTCCCAAGTCTTATTTTCATGATTAGCCATTGGATGATTCCTACAAACAAAGCATTTAGAATATTCTGTCTGATCAAAGTGTTTTTGCATACCTGAGGCCTTGAGCCACTACTATATCAAGTTTACACAAACAGTGCAACACCATAATGATGGGAAATACCTGCTTTTCTCTGGAGGCCTAGAGCAGGGGTCCTCAAACTTTTTAAACATGGGGCCAATTCACTGTTCCTCAGACTGTTGGAGGGCTGGACTGCAGGCCCCGGGATGAGTCAGCTGCTAAGCAGGACAGGTAGTGGTGGCAAAACACCCAGCGGGCCGGATAAATGTCCTAGGCGGGCTGCATGTGGCCCACAGGCCATAGTTTGAGGACACCTGGCCTATAGCATGGATAGTTAAGGCTGGTCTCTATGCCTACATTATTCATAAAAACTGTATGCTGAGTCCTGAGTCCTGTGAGTCCTTTTAGCAAATCCTGGGGCCTGAGGGTGCTTTGGGGGCTCTCTGGCCACAGTCTATAAAGATAGCTAACACTGCGATACTGGGAGTTTCATCATACACCAATAAGCTAATCAACTCCTTACCTTTATGCTCTCTTCTTGATCTGGCTTCAGTTTTCCTTTTTTTTTGCTGCTATGAAATTCTACCACTTCTACTTGTTCCCTGTTATTCTTTAGGGAAGAGGAAGATATTGTAGTAGCAAGGACTTCTGGTCCATATAGGAGACCTGCAGGGGTGCCAGCAGGTACACAGTGCAGCTCTTCTCTGAGTTCTTGGAAGAAGCTGGAGGCACTCTTCCTCTGGCCTCTTAGGAGAAAACCAGGTGAGGGAGCTGGCTCTGTGGCCAATGGCATTGATGGCCCCACACCTATCTTCTTATTTCTGTTCTTTCTGATCCTCTTCTGTTCTGTTTCACCTTTAGTCTCTCCTTTTTGTTCAAATAGGAAATGAAAATATTTTGGCGTTAGCTATCACCAATAGCAAATCATATGAATGCCCTTGTGCATATCTCACAGATAAGCACCCAGAATATACACAAGGAAATAAACTATTTTTCTCAAAATAGGGGGTATTTGCATAATTAATCCAAAATGCAGTCATCTTTTTCTAAGTAATTATATTCATATCTTTGTCCCTTAGTAGCACAATAACTTTAGTCTGCATCATTGTCTCTATTCAAAGTATTATCCCAACAAGAGTCTTGAAGATTGGTAATCCCGACCAGCTCACGTTTTACACTAAAGATGGCAGTCATCACAGCTGTGCTTCTTTTTAACATGCTGTAGGGCTACAGGAATATTCTAAGCCTTCCTGTTTTCCACAGTTTGGAATTAAGATGAACCTAAGACAACTGGCTCAATTTGAACGCCTTTATTTTCTACTAAATTTCCTTATCTACTCTTTGTTTCACCTGTTCAAAACTCACCTGAAAGTTCTGGCCAGATTCCTAGGCTTCATTACTCACCTACAGTACAAATATCACAGGGTTCTCTAAGTAACAGCTGACAATTTATGCTTGCTTCTATTTGATTAATCTTTTACTCAACAAACATTTGTTAAGAGTCAATTAAACTTTGGCATTAGGGATATAAAAATGAGTGGGTACATTCCATGTCTTCAGAGCTCCTAGAAATATGATTTGCAGCCTGTGTTGACATAAGCTATATTTAGCATTTTGCAGAATAGTTTTTTCCTCTAGATTTTAAACTTCTCAAGTTCAGAGTCTAAGTCTTCTTTTGTCCTCTAGTATTTCCAAATGCACAGAGGAACTCTGTCCAAATTATGTGTTAAGCCAGCACAGTGGCTCACGCCTGTAATTCCAACACTGTGGGAGGATGAGGAGGAAAAATTGCTTGAGCTAAGGTGTTTGAGACTTGCCGGAGTAAGAGTAAGACCCTGACTCATAAAAAAAGGAAAAACCCAGCCAGCCACCAAGGTGAATGCCTGTAATCCCAGCGGCTTCCAGAGGCTGAGGCAGCAGGATGACCACAACTTGAGTCTGGGGTTGCAGTGAGCTATTACACCATTGCACTCTACTCAAGGTGGTACTGTCTCAACAACAACAAAAACAAACAAACAAACAAACATTATATATTAACCCAAGTGCTGGAACAGACTGCCTGGGAAGTGGAACCCAGGCTCAGCAAATTACCAGTTGGTAAACATGAGCAATTTCCCTTAACTTCTAGTGCTTCTTTCTACATTTACAATCATGCAGTTAACAACAGTGTCTATTTCATAAGGTTGCTGCACAAACTAAATGAGTAAATACTACAACAAAAAACATTTTGTATATGACAAGTTCTCAATACTCTGGTCATTGACAATCTAATAGTAAGTTCTTTTATTTTCGTTTTCCCCCATCAAGATAAAGAATGAGAGGAAAAGGTCAGCCCATTTGTGAAAAGAAGATTGTGAAAACCTTCATGTGAAAACATTCCCTTAGGTCCTTGGAGAGGGACACCCAAGGATGAGGCTGGTGAATGAGGCCTAAGAGCGACATGACACCTATGGGTTTCTGAGACAGGTAGGGGAGAAGGGGGCTTTCCAGGGGTCAGGAAAACGCGAAGAAAGGACCTATTTGGACAGTCCAAGGTTCTGTGAGCATCTTCCCTATTAAGTCTGAAAGCCTTGGTGGTATCGCCAAGCAACTAGGTTGGTCCTCACACTTGAGAACAAGTTGGCCTGTCGAGGGGGCCAGACAAGGGTGATTTCCGAGGGGGAAGTGTGTTCTCAATCCACTATTGGAACCAGGTGGGAGGAAATGACGGGGGCTTGAAGAACAAGAAGCTTTAGCCACAAAGCGCAGGCCGACCCCGTCGGGGGCACACAGGAGACCCTCGCTCCTCAAATCCGCTCTCCACGTGGGCTCCCGACGCCCCACACTCACCAAAGTCGTAGAGGTTCTGCAGCAGAGCATTTAGAAGCGTGGGAGAACCCGGAGACGCGGCCGAGCGCGGCCCCTCCTCTTGCGCCATTGAGCGGTCAGCCAGCAGCCCCCTGGCTTCGGCCGCGCGGCGCCCCTGCTTCCGCGTTCCGGCGTCTGTGCGCGTGCGTCGCAGGGCCCCGCGCGGCTTCCGTCCTGGATAAGATGGCGGCGCCCGGGGTCCTGTGGCGCGGCCCTAGGCGAGGTCAGACATCCCTTCGCGAAAGAGCCGCCCCCAGCAGGAACACCAGCACCGCTTAGTATAGCACCCCAGGCCCGACCCGGGAAGGCAACCGCACCATGGATTCTTCCAATTCATCTGACTGTTATTTCTTCGTCGGCTCCACTAGTTCCAGCTCTGTCACCCTTCTCTATTCCGTAAGCGCGTAGGGGAACGAAGCCCCGGGCTGGGCTGCGAGAGAGGAAACCTTTCTCCCGGTCCTGGCTTCCTCCAGCGCAGAACCCCTGCCCAAAAGAGTGGGTCCCGAGGCTCCCGAGGAGGGGTTAGGTAGTCGACTTGGTTTCCAAGGCAACGGTGTATTGTATGTTTCTGGGAATGTATGTATTCTTTTAGAAGTTTCTACTGGTGGTGATGGTCCCTTTGGTTCTTTTCTACTCGTTCCTCCTCTTTCCAGCCACCATCTACCCAGGGGCTTTCAGGAATAGGGATAAGAATTAGAGTCTCCCATTTCTAACCCGGAAGCTACCTGTGGGCAAACCTGTGGGTCCGACCCAGCCTGATAGAGCCTGTGGCTCAGCTCCCTGCCCTTTGGCTGTCGTGATATTACTGGCAGAAAAGTGTTTGGTGTGTGTGTGGAAATAAGAGTTTTTGAAACGAATATGGGAAGATTTAGAATTTCTGAAAATTCCTCTTGCCTGTTTTGTCTTACATTCATTGTACTTTTTCCACAAATCATTTCGGAGGGACAACCAATGCCATTCAGCCTCTCTTAAACTTGCCCTTTCACTCCCAGGTCATTTTTCCTCTCCTAGTGTTAATTTTTTTTTTTTCTTTTTACCAGCAGAATGTTGTTTACTCAGAGTTTTCATGAAGAAATTATGAGGTGACATCTTTGTAGCCCTAAGGATTGCTCAATCCTGGAGCAACTGATCTGGTGTTTGCTGTTTTAACCACAAAATTAATTTTTAACTACTTTAGAAGGCAATAAAAGAATATATTTAAAAGCATATTACCATGTCCTGGTGGTGTCAGTTTTTGACTGAAGTATAGCGTTAATTCCTGCAGGAAGTTCAAAACGGAAAACACAAAAGAGCATGGGCAGACTCTGTTCCCTCCCTCTGTCAATAACTTTGGATTTATGATTATTTTAATTGCCTATTTCTCTAAAGCTTATTGCTTTAACCTTTCTCATCCTGGTCTTTACCAACTCAGATTCTGTAGAGGACTTTTCTTACTCTGCTACTCCTGAGCAGGCTTGTAGGGAAGAGGAGTTATGTGTTGCAGAACCAGCTTGCAGTACATACCTTTTTGGACTCTGAGTTGGTTTGTGAATTGACTGGAATTTTACTATTTTATATTAAAGGAATAATTTTATGTAAGTATCTGCTACTTTTAAGGCTGGACAGGAACCCTCTCTATTCCGGTAGTTTTCCGTGCTCTTTGCATAGCCTTCACTTCTTTGATAACCTGGATTTTTTCTTATTGCTTCAGGCTTTTATTTATTTCCTCAGTTATGCTGTTATTGTATACAGCCTGTCCAATCTGAAAGTAGCATTTAGAGATATTTTAAGATACTGCTGATTACAGCAAAAATTAGTAGTATATACAGTATCCTAGTTATTCCCAGCAGGTCCGACCCATGCCTTTACTGGCCCTGGAAATCATAAAAGTAAACAAATAATTTCAATTAAGTCAGCGGTTCTCAACTTGTGGGTTGGACCCCTTTGTAACAATGAAAATACATCCTGCATATCAGATATTTATATTATGATTCATAACAGTAGCGGAATTGCAGTTATGAAGTAGCAACGAAAATAATTTTATGGTTGGGGGTCACTACAACATGAGGAACTATAATAAAGGATCGCAGCATTAGGAAGGTTGAGAACCACTGAATTAAGTGGATGAGGGCACAGCATGTTGTGGGAATAAGGAGAAAGGGCATTTAACCTTTTGGGGGGACTTGGAGAAGGCGACACTAGAGCTGACTTTTTGAGGCGTGAATGGGAATAAGGAAGGGTAGACTGTTCTAAGAATCAATGTAAGAAAACAACTCCCTTGCATGTTTGTTGTCAGATTTAGTTAGGTTTGGGTAGAATAAAGGAGACAGAAGAAACAAAAGTAAGTAGGGGGGTATTTCCTCAAGGAATTTTATGTATCTTGTTTACATGCCTGTAAAAATAACATTTTAACTTTATGGAAAATCTTTGAAAGTTTAAGAAGACTACTAGGTTTCTGGTGTGATTGTATGGGTAACTTCTTTTGCTTAAGTAGGGACTGGGAAGAGAATGAAGTTGGGGAAGGAGCCTGATACATAAACATGGAGATTATTGCAGGAATCCAGAGTAGTGTTGAAGCCTGAAGACAGTGAGATGGAGGAGATGGAGCGATTCGTGTGATATTTAGGACAATAAATCATCAGCCCTTGGAACCAAAAGAATGTGGTGGCAAAGGAAAAGGAGGCAGTCTGAAGCTGATTGTTTGGTTTCTTTAATCTGGTGACTGGGCGGATGATGATGCTTTTCACTGATAGGAAATACAAGGAGCAGAGCAGGTTTGGTCAGGGTGATAGAATCATTTTGGTTTAGGGTGTGTTCAGTTTGAGATGTAAGAGGTAAAAGTAATGATTTTTAACTTGTGGATTATGATGTTATGGACCAGCTATATCACAAGAGCTTTTGGAGACATCCAAGTAGAGCTAGAAAGGTGGAGCCAGAGCAGGAGAGGAAGGTGTGGTCTGAGTAATAGATGTGGTGTTCACTAGCAAGCAGGTTGTGTCTACAGCTTGGGGGGGAGCCTCAGATCTTTCCATGAGACTATAAGGCGTAAAGAAGACTGGGAATGGGTAATTACCGGTATAGCACAGTCCAAATTATGGCTTCCTGTTACAGTCTAAATGACAGACCCAAACACTGTACAAGACTTTATGTCAGTGATTTTCAGCTGGTGTGTCGTGTGCATCTTAGGTGTGCTGTGAAAATTTTTAAAGATCATTAATTAAATTATTTTCAAAAGAAGTTCAAAGCACAGTAAGTATACCCTTTTTTTAAACTTTCTTTTTATCAACATAATTTAAGTGTGCCATGGAAGTTTATAGGTTTAAGTGTGCAGTGAGATAAAAATGCTTGAAAAACACTGCTCTATATTATCTGGTAATTGCTAATGCTCCCACTTTACTAATCTTGTTTACTCACTCGGCTTCAGCCACCCTGGCCTTTTGCTTCTCACACAGCAAGCACGCTTTCTCCTCAAAATACTCATAGACTCCCCCCTTTCCCAGAAGTGTTGTCCCTGACTCTTTTTATATCCAACTTGAGTAGTACCTCCTTAGAGAGGCCTTCCACAACCATTCAACCTAAAGTCGCCCTCTAGTCATTTGTCCTCATTAGCCACTCTATTTTATTTCCTTCATATTGTCTTTCTATTGGTGTACCAAAGTCTTACACTGTATTTCAAGAGCTTATTGTTAAATTTTCATGATTTGTGAAGCCACGTTAAAACACAGCCATTATTAAAATTAAAGATAAATGTTATTTGAATTTACAATTCTGTTAAAAAAGGCAGTAAATACTCAAAACTTAGCATTTCCTAATTATTGTACTGATTTTTACTATTATGTATGCCATGGTTCTCAACCTTTCTAATGCCACGATGTATTTTCATTTTAGAAAGGGGCCACAACCCACAGGTTGAGAACTGCTGATCTGTGCTCTTAAGGTTATTTATGTCATCATACTGGAAGGTGGAGACCCTCTGTAACCGTGTGCTCCTGGGGTGTTTCTCCCCAACTCTGTGTCCAGTAGCATGTATTGGTAGCTTGATCTGTTGTTTAATGGTTAAACACTGACCAACACATTGCTGGTGGTGTCACTAAGTGAACTTACTTTGTTTACTTATTTGTCTTTCCTTAAGGGCAGTCCTGCTTCCTTGTTTATGCTCTGTCTTCAGCCTGTGAGACAGTGCCTAGTACATTATGGGCTCTCAGTTTATATCTTGAATGAATGGATCCTCCAGAGCAGTGGAAGAGAAGGTACAGGAGGGCCTATTTAGCTATCTATAGGGAAAGGTGTGCTCTACTAATTAAGATGGGAGAGAAAGACTTCCCTTACATCCCCTTGCTTGGGTTCCAGTTTGTATTGTGTTCTTGGGTGAGTAGCCATGTAAATATATGTATTTAATTCCCCAGCATGGTATAGGGAAGGCCAGATTTTTTTTTTTTGTAGAGACAGAGTCTCACTTTGTTGCCCTTGGTAGAGTGCCGTGGCATCACGCAGCACACAGAAACCTCCAGCTCCTGGCTTAAGCGATTCTCTTGCCTCAGCCTCCCGAGTAGCTGGAACTACAGGCACCTGCCACAATGCCCAGCTATATTTTGGTTGCAGTTTGGCTGGGGCTGGGCTTGAACCCGCCACCCTTGCTCGGTATATGGGGCTGGCGCCCTACTCACTGAGCCACAGACGCCGCCTTACTTTGAGTACTTTTAAAAAGAATTCTGATGCCTAGACACCACTCACAGATCAAATCAAGAATCTCTAGAGATGGAGCTTGGACATCAGTTTTCTTTTTAAAGTGCCCCCAGCTTGTTTTAGTGTGCAGTCTGAGTTAAAAACGACTGGATTAGATATTGAGTAAAAGCCAGATTGTAGAAGTTTTGAACTTTATCCAGTGAATGTTAGGAAGCCATCATTAACCAGGTTCAAAACATGATTTCATGCAGTAATTTATTTTTTCATTCTACAAACTGACTTAGTTTCTACTAGGAAGTGGACATACAAAGCTGTATAAGGCACCTTACGTACCAGGATGGGAAGTTGGTAATCTTATAAATGAGGCAGCAAATACAAATTTAACAAAGTGTTTTGGATAGTGTCTAGAAAATCTAATTATTGAGGGTTCAGTAGATTCAAAGGAGAGGATAACCAGTTCAGTAGGTTACTTTTCTAGGTAAACAGTGGGGAAAGGGCATTTGTAAATGTCACCTCTTAGTGGCGGGTACCTCCATCCACTTGGTTTCTTTTAAAAGAGACTGTCTATCTTGATCGCCACAATACATTCAGCACATATCACAAGGCCAAGGATGTAATAGTGTGCTCAAATATTTGAGAATGAATGCTTTTCAGAAGAGGTAGGAATTTGAACATTGATCGGGAGAGCCCTGAAATGTCATCAGTTGTTTAGGGAACTGAATGTCTTGGCATAGCTGGATTGTTGGAAGGGGAAGTTAGCAGGTGGTGGGGGATCTCCAAGAGCCTTAGGTCATATGCTGAGATGTGTGGAATTGTTCCTGCAAGTAACCAGAACCATGGAAGGATTGCAGGTGATCATGTTTGGCGAGCTTTTTCAAAGTATACTAATATGTGCCTGTTGCTCTCCCTTATAGGGTTCTTACTTGTCCTTAGTACTCCTTTCCCCCATGTATGTTTGTGTATATGTGTGTATGCATCTACACACACACAACTGACCCTTGAACAATGTTAGGGACACTGACCCCCTGTGCAGTGGAAAATCCACAGATAACTTTTGACTTCCCCGCCCAATTAATACCTACTGTTAACTGGAAGCCTTACCAATAATATAAACAGTCAATTGACACATATTTTGTATGTTAGTTATATATGTATAATCTTAATAATAAAATAAGCTAGAGAAAAAATGTTATTAAGAAAATCATAAGGAAGAGAAAAATGTTTACTGTTCATTAAGTGGAGGTGGATTATCATAAAGGTCTTCATCCTTGTCATCTCTACGCTGAGTAGGCTGAAGAGGCTGGTTTTGCTGTCTCAGGGGTGGCAGGGGAAAATCATAGTGTAAGGGGACCCACACAGTTCCACCCTGTGATATTCCAGGGTCAACTCTACATGCACACACACGGCCATGCACCACACATGTTTTAGTCAGTGATGGACCCTATATATGATGCTGGTCCCATAAGATTCTAATGTCATATTTTACTGTACCTTTTTTGTGTTTAGATAAGTTTAGATATACAAACTCCATTGTGTTACAGTTGCCTGCAGTGTTCAGTGCAGTGACATGCTATGCAGGTGTGTAGCCTGTGCAGCCGAGGTGTGCCGTGGGTCGTGCCATCCAGGTCTGTGTGAGTGCACTCTGTGGTGTTCTTGCAGTAAGAGTCACCCAACAACACATTTCTCATAAAGTGTCCCCATCATCAAGTGATGTGTGACTGTGTATATGTGGATGTACAGAGGGTGCCAAAAAATGTATATACATTTTAAGAAAGGAAGAAACTGTATTAAATTTGTAATACTCAAGTCACATTTGATTTCTACAATTGCAGGAGGTGCCAAATGTGACTTATGTTTATCTTTCATTATTGGTACATAAAGAGTATTACAATTTTAATACAATTTTTTCCTTTCTCAAACTTTATATACTTTTTTGGGTACCCTTTGTATATATCTCCAGCTGAGGTTGATGCTTTTTCTCTTTCCACTCTCAGGACCACTAACTGGGAAGTTTTAAAGATCCTTTTTAGCCCTAAAATTGTATATTGGTAGTTTGTTGCAGTCTTTGGGTCTGAGCTCACATAACTGCATATCTATTAATAAGGAATATGGAATTTGAGAAGGTTTCCCAGCCCTGTGAGCAAGAGTATGAGATATGTTACAACTGCAGTTTTAAATATAATTCCAACAATGGGTATAAAAATGTTCATATTTCATGTTTCATTCTTTTATATTTAAACTCCTCATAAATGCTTTTTGCTTCTGTTTATCTCATGCCAAATCGTCGTCTCAATTTAACATTCTGTGTTTTCTTCTATTACCTCAACATTTAGTCATTCAGTTATTGACCAATTAGGATATATTCCAGCACAACCCAAACATTGGAAATACAGAGAGGAAGCAAGCTCTCCTCTCTTCAAAGTAATGGCATCTCAGTGTGGAGATGACATGCAGACAAGTACAGTGCTGAGTGATGCATACTGTAATAGATGCAGGTAATAGGCAGAGAAGTCCTAGTGGGAAGGTGTGAATGATATCATCTGGGGAACTCAGGGAGAACTTTCACAGGAGAGTGATGTCTAAGCAGGGAGGCAGAGAAACAAAAGGGCATGTCAGGCAGAGAGATGAGCATGTGCAAAGGCCCAGAGGGACACCAACAATGATGTCTATTGGAGAAATGCAACTCACCATTGAGTAGATTTGGGGGTGATAAGACTTGAGTGGGAAGGAAAGGCCAGGCCACAGAGTGTCTTATTCTGAAGGAGGTGGGAGTCATCTAAGTATTTTAAGAAGGAAATAATTTGCTAAGAATGGTGTTTTGGAAACAGCACCCTGGCAGCATGGTGGATTAGTTCATACAGGGCAAAAGCCTGTAGAAGGAGACCAGTAAGGAGGCCGTTATAACAGAGAGTACAGGCTGTTCAGGAAGCCTGTGCTGAGGCAGTGGGTGTGAGAATGGGGAGTGGGTGTGGTACAGCCTTGCAGGCTGTGTTAACAGGATTGAAGGGAAAGGATGAAGGAGAAGGTGTCTGGAATGATGCAAAGGGGTGTAGATGGTGTGGCAGCTGATGATTGAGATTTCAGGAAAATGATCAGGTCATGGGACTATATAGAAGAGAAATGTGTTTGGTTTTGGAAGAGCCAAGTGTGAAGTGTTTGCAACTATATGTGTATGTTCGGAGCTTAGGTGGGAGAGGAGAATAGAGCAAAAGATTTGGAAGCATGTTCAGTTAGTACTTTACATCAGTGGAGTGGGCGAGAGTACCTAGCAGGATGTATGGAATGGAGCAAAGCGGGGATGTTAACATAGTAAGGGAAGTAGGAGAGAAGAAGACACATTTACAGCTGTGAGGGGAAAACTTGCCCCAGGTGGAGACTCACTGGATTAGAGAAATGAGGTGGATTTTCACTGTGACAAGAGAGTCAGGAATTAAAAACTAAAGCAGGAAAGTTTTGAGATGGTTGGAGGTGGGGGTAAGGAGAGGAAGATTTAGAAACAATGTCAGGCTATAGAGAAGTCCAGGAAGATGAAGACTAGAAAGGGGCCAGGATCAGATGATCAAATGGAAAGAAATAATAAGAAATGTGCACAGAGGTTATGTTTCAAAATACTGCATTTTTTATAATACTAAGGAATGAAGTATGATTTATTTATCCAACATTAAAAATAATTAAAGAAACTTAAATGACATGGAAGAGTGTATATGGCAGTAAGTGAAAAAAATCGCTTCAAAATCATGGTGTCTGTGTGACAGGGCAGGGAAGAATGTATCTACATGCACAAAGAGAGCACTCACTAAAAGGTCTCTAGAGCATGGGATTGCAGGTGATTTTAATTATTTTCTGTATCCTTTACAGTCTCTCAATTTTTATAAGCATGTTTTGCTTTGATTAAGTTAACTTTAAAGATTTAATTAATTTGGGCGGTGCCTGTGGCTCAAAGGAGTAGGGTGCCAGCCTCATATATGGGAGGTGGTGGGTTCAAATCCAGCCCCAGCCAAAAACTGCAAAAAATAAATAAATAAAATTTAATTAAAAATTAAGAAGTTAGGCAGCTCATTGGCTCATGTTTATAGACCTATCACTGGGGAGACTGAGGCAAGAAGGACTTGCGGCCAGGAGTTCAAGACCAATCTCATCTGGACAACATAGCGAGATACCATCTCTACAAAATTTGCAAAAAATTAATAAAATGAAATGAACCTCATCTCTATAAAAATAAAATAATAAAATGATAATAAAGTAAAAATTAGCCGGGTGTGGTGGCACATACCTATAGTCCCAGCTGCTTAGAAGGCTGAGGCAGGAAGATCACTTGAGCCCTGAATTAGAGGCTGCAGTGAGCTCTGACTGCGCCACTGCACTCTAGTCTGGGTTACGGAGCCAGACCCTACCTCTGGATAAAAAGAAAAAAAAGAAGAGTAAGTTGGGTACATAAAGATTATGCTTTAAAATATTTTAAAACAATATAATAGGAAAGTACTCATAATTGAATAGACAAATAGGTTCATATTGATGAATAAAAAGATTTCTAAAGCTATGAATGAAAATAGTGAAGCTACTAAGTAGTAATATTCCTGCAGTATAAAATTGTGGGCAATTTATAGCTGCTTATGTGTTTCCACGATTCCAAATTTCCCATGAACAACATGGTGAGTACTATAGGGGCAGTGGTTCGAAGCAAGGTTGTGAACTATAGGCTCATGTTTGAGTCATGTCTCTACCATTTCTGAGCTGCAGGACCTTGCATGAATTATTTCGCGTCTGTTATAACATGGGGGTGTTGATAATAATTGCTTCATATGTCAAGCTCTTAGAATAGTGCCCGACACTGAGTAAGCTATAATCTCACCGTGCATGTAATCAGAGAAATGCTTTTTTTTAATTAGTAATTTGAAAGTCATAGGTATTCTAGCAAAGAAAAGTTTTAGGGGCTGGTTAGATGTCAGTGGCCTGAAGAGGTTGTCACAGCAGTCAGCTGCTCAAGCTGCACAGTAGCTTAGATGGGAGTATTTTATTCTTGAAGGATCTTCCTTCTGTTTACACCCATGTGGGTTTAGCTAACATAATTTTGGGTTTCTAATGCTTTGAGTTTATTTTTAAAGCTAAGTAGAGGCAAGTTGGATAAGTTTATCAGTGTGGTAGATGAAACGGTATAAAATTGATCAGATTACTCTAAACTTAATGGCTTATATCTTGGCCTTCTTGGTTGAATTTCCCAAAGGGTCACTGGCTTTACAAGAATAACTATCAGAAATATGAGAATAAATATGATATATGACAATAAATATGATAATTCATTATCAGTTAATTGATCTTAATTATTTTTACATCTCTTTTTCTTAGTATATGAAAATCTAACATCAGAACACTCTGCTTTTGTTCATATGTCGTAGCATAAACACTTTGGCAGAGTGTAGTTTACTTTGTCCTAATTTATTTTACCTACGTGTATTGCTTTTCTTTTATTTGCATTATCCACAGAAGGATCTCAAAAAGCGGGATGAGTTTGAAGATATTTTAGAAGAGAGAAGACATGTCAGTGACTTGAAATTTGCCATGAAATGCTATACGCCTCTCTTCTATAAGGGAATTACTCCATGTAAGCCAATAGATATTAAATGTAGTGTTCTCAATTCTGAAGAGATTCATTATGTCATTAAGCAGGTAAGTGATTCCCTCTTCAGCCTTAGCCAGATTTGATCACTATCAACATTTCTTTTTCTTCTGGATTGCATGGATTTATTCTGCTATCTTTAATGTATCCTTTTAGGCAGCTTTGCTAGACCTGGGATGTTCAACAGTGAGCAGGCTGAACACAGTGCATAGTCTAGTAGGGACCGATGACGATTACAATGAAATATGAAGCACACTAGTGGTAGTCCAATGTACAGGGACACTAATTAGTTATTTAATATGAATGTAGGGAGGCAGAGAAGTGATTTTGCTTTTGCTTTAAATGAGGTCTAAAAGCTGATTAGGGGTTCTTCAAGTGAAGTAGGTAAAGAAGAGTGCTCTTAGCATAGTAAACAACTTATTCCCATGGTTTTTGAGCTTCCATATAAGAATTATTCTAGGAGCTTTTAACATTCTCTGTATCTGCAAATTACCCCCATGGCAATTAAGTCAAAATGTCAGGAGCAGAGGGTTTTTAAAGAAGCCCAGATGATCCCACAGTATAGCAAAGTTGAAGAACCATGGGCTTATTTTAAGGATGATCATGCCTATGGTTCATCCTATAAGGGTACATGTGAATCTCTCTAAATGTAGAATATAAATGTCTTAACACAGTAACTAAGAAAATGACGTGAAGGCTGTGCTAACCAGTTGGATGAAAGTATTTCAAATTGTATATAAAACAGCACTCTGTACTCCATGATAGTATTAATGTACACAGCTATGATTTAATAAAAAAAAAAAAAAAGGATGGGAGCCATAGTGAAAGTAGCTCAGTGTGACCAGAGAGCGAAGAAAGGATGACAATAAAATATGAGTCTGGAGAGGTAAGCAGGGGCCATGTCGTGAAAGGCTTTGTAAATCACATAGAGGAACTGGGTTTGATTCAACAAATGCAAAGCCATTGAAAGGTTGACATAACCTTCAGTTAATGTGTTAGGAACAAACACAATTCTGTTAAAACTAAAGACTGTAAGTGTGCCTGTGATGCTCTTGCAATAATCCCTTTGTGCAATTACAGTTGCCTGGACTAAGTTGTAGAAATGAGAAATGGACAAATTTAGGGGATTTGAAAGGTAGAGTCAACCTTGTTAGTGACCAGTTGGGTGTAGGAAGGGAGGGAAAGAAAAGAGTCAAGGATGATTCACTGAAATAGAGAACTTTGAAGAGGTAACCAGTTTGGGAGGGAAGCTAAGTCCTATTATGGACGTGTGGTGTGAAGGTATTTGTGGGTGTCCACAGGTGGCTAGCCCTCCCTGCCCCGCACCCAGGTGCTCACAGGT
The DNA here is from genome assembly GCA_963574575.1 of Galagoides demidoff. Classification (NCBI taxonomy): domain Eukaryota; kingdom Metazoa; phylum Chordata; class Mammalia; order Primates; family Galagidae; genus Galagoides; species Galagoides demidoff. Next base: position 19,067 of record CAUYQV010061692.1, read on the forward strand.
GATAATGCACATTTGCAGCTGGTGCTCCTCTGGTGCTTGCTCCCTTCCAGGTCCTCATGCCTCATTTTTACCAATAGCAGCCTCCTCCTGCTCCATGAGCCTATTTTCTCTGTTGTCAAAAGAGAGCATATTCCTCTTCCCTAGCAAACTCCTCTAAGGAATATGCTCACCTTCTTAATTTTTTTGGTCTTCTATAAATATCTTAAAGAAAAACATGAGTTATGTGTTTTTGTAAAGGAAAAAGTAACTGCTTCAGAGTTGCGGTGTTCTTGCTTGTTGTTAAACAGCAATAACCCTGTAGCCCTGCCTCTTTGCTCATGTAGACTGAGGCTAACTCTTATCTTCCCCAGACAGCAGGCTGACTTCATTATTGAGGAGTTACCTCAATCCTGTCCATTACCTCCAGTTTTTGGTAGCAATATCTTCTCAGTTTCAGCTTTAGCATATTACCCTAGGCTTAGGTCTGTTTGTTCTGTAGCTTCCTCTCTGACCACTTGGAATCTACTTTGGTTTCTAATTGGTGAAGAGGAAAGATACTGTGTTTCCCTGAAAATAAGACACTGTCTTATATTTATTTTTTCTCAAGAAGACACACAAGGGCTTATTTTCAGGGGATGTCTTCTCTCCGCGCTGAAATGCATGGCATGGCTATGCAGATACGCTGCATAGCCACACCAATCACTAGGTCTGATTATCGGGGTAAGGCTTATATTTAACAAATGCATAGAAATCCTGCTAGGGCTTATTTTGGGGATAGGTCTTATTTTTAGGGAAACACGGTAGTTTTTAAGTTTTTTATTTCAGAGACAGGGTCTCACTCTGTCTCCCAGGCTGGAGTGCAGTGGCACAGTCATAACTCACTGCAGTCTTGAATGCCTGGGCTCTAGCAATCCTCCCGCCTTGGCCTCCTGAGTCACCAGGCTTATAGGAATGATCCAGCATACCTGGCTAGTTTTAAAGTTTTAAATGTTTGACTCCCATGCTTTGAAGCTTGCCTATAGAGATCTTGCTTTTTTAACTTTTAACTGGGGTTTAATTAGGCTTATAGAAAGTCCTTTTACTACTCCTCTGTTTATATGACCCGTGCTTAGGGTGACCAGATTTTAACAACTATAAGGCAAGACAACATGGCCAGGGGGCGGAGTGGGGGTGGAGTGGGGGTGGAGTGGGGGTGGGGTGGGGGCCGGGGCAGGCAGGGCCTGACAACAATGCAAACTTTGATAAGCAGTTCTCGATAATCACTTCTCAGCAATTATTTATTACAGTTTAACATTATAAAATTAACAAAAATAATATAAAACTCATATTCTGGCGAAATAGCCATA
>CAUYQV010061695.1:0-10247 GCA_963574575.1 Galagoides demidoff
CTGTGGTCCCAGCTACTTGGGAGGCGGAGGCAGGAGACTCGCTTGAGCCCAGGAGTTGGAGGTTGCTATGAGCTGTGATGCCATGGCACTCTACCCAGGGGGATAGCTTGAGGCTCCGTCTCAAAAAAAAAAAAGAAAAAATGAAAAAGGATATTCATTTGTCCCTTCAAAATATAAGTGAAGTGAACAATGAGTAAAAGAAACACTGTGGAGAGATCATTTTGAAAATGGACAGTTGGAAATATTTCTATCCAAATTTGTTGCTGAAATAATACAGAGCTCATCTTTTAAAAGTCTCAAATGTATATGTTCAAAAATCTGGAAGTAAATTTCTAATCTGTTTTAAAATCCTACAAGGAAAGTATTTCAAAAGCTTGAACACACTGTTAAAATACTTGTACAGAAATGCTCTACTGTCTAATGTTTTCAAGAACAACTGATTAACATTATGATAGGAAATTTTATTAGTCAATTAAAAAACTTTGCATAATTGACTGATGGAATAGAAAAATGAGTATTATTACTCAATAAATACAGCCAATAATGCACTTCTTCAATTTGGATTCATATTTCTTTGTGACATGAATTTTAATGATGGCAATGTCATTAAAAGCAAGTATTAAAATAAACAGAACTTATAAGCAGACCTTCCAATAGCTTTGCCACTAAGTATTAACCTGTGATTACAAAAAATTATGAAGCTCATTCAATCATATTAGTTTTTTGAACCAATACTAAAAATTATTTTAAAATACTGTTAATTTTTGACTTTTTGTATACATTTTATAATACATAAAGTGTGTCAATAGACTGGTTCTTGAATATAAATTATAAAAAATAGTAAGTTAAAAATTACTATTACTTACTCAAAGATTTTTTGGGGATAATGGTACAAGGATAAAAAATGTGTAAAGACCATTGCTTTAGACAGCTACCAGTACAGAATAAGTTAAGGGGAAAAAGAAAAACAACAACAACAATAACTAGAGTAAGAAAATGGATCAGAAAGGAAAATAAATGTTCCAAGATGTATTTTAAAAAAATTTAAAAAAAAGAAAGGAAAATAAATGGTAGGTGAAAAAAAGACAAACTTTCCCATTTTAATGTACCAGTCAATATGAATATACACAGTTTCTCAAGGAGTTTATAACTTTGCAAGCTTTTTTACACAGATAAATTACATCATAATAATTTAGTATTAAAATAGAGGTATGGCTTGGCAGCCCATGCTCAGTGGTTAGGGCGCTGGCCACATGTATCCAGGTGGTGGGTTCGAACTTGGCCCAGGCCTGCTAACAACAGTGACGACAACAACAAATAGCTGGTGTTGTGGCAGGCACCTGTAGTCTCAGTTACTTGAGAGGCTGAGGCAAGAGAATCGCTTACGCCCAGGAGTTTGAAGTTGCTGTGAGCTGTGACACCACAGCATTCTACTAAGGGGGACATAGTGAAACTCTGTCTCAAAAAAATAAATAAATAAAATAAAGAGGTATATAAAAGCACTTTTAAATAACCCTACATCATAAAAATTGAATTCTAGAATACAAAAAATTAAGTATATGATTCTATAGAGATAAATCCCTGATGGTATTTTGCCAAAGAAGTGGTTTAGGCTCGGCGTCTGTGGCTGAATCGGCTAAGGCGCCAGCCATATACACCTAAGGTGGCGGGTTTGAATCCCCAGCCCAGGCCCACCAAACAATGATGGCTGCAACCAAAAAATGGCTGGGTGTTGTGGCGGGCGCCTGTGGTCCCAGCTACTTGGGAGGCGGAGGCAGGAGACTCACTTGAGCCCAGGAGTTGGAGGTTGCTATGAGGTGTGATGTCATGGCACTCTACCCAGAGGGATAGCTTGAGGCTCCGTCTCAAAAAAAAAAAAAAAAAAAAAAGAAGAAGTGGTTTAGGTAGCACCATGAGATATCAACAATGTTTGAATATTCTTCCTAACTTCATTCAACAAATATTTACTGAGTCCCACTATGTGACAGGCACACTGCTATCCTTTTTCTTCTTCATATTGGTTGTCATAAGAATTTTTCCCAAGCTTGGTATGAATCCTCTGGATTCATACTCCCAGCCTTAATTACTCCTCAACTCTTGGTAACTGTATGTTTATAGTATTTTAAAAGAACTATAATATGTTTCATCAGTAGTTTCCCATATAGCATATCTCTGCCTTTCAAATTTCTAATTTAAGCAATATTAAAATGAATTCATTCATGTTATCAATTTTGTAAGATCAAATATTTACATATTAAGTTTACTTATAATGAGAGATTCTTGTGTAAATTTAGATTACAAATAACACTAGGAAGTGGGAGTGAATGTAGTAAACTAAGACACCCTTTAGAAATTATTATTTCGGCTCAGCGCCTGTGGCTCTCGACTAAGGTGCCAGCCACGTACACCTAAGGTGGCAGGTTCGAATCCCCAGCCCGGACCTGCCAAACAACAATGATGGCTGCAACCAAAAAATGGCCAGGCATTGTGGCGGGTGCCTGTGGTCCCAGCTACTTGGGAGGCGGAGGCAGGAGACTCGCTTGAGCCCAGGAGTTGGAGATTGCTATGAGGTGTGATGCCATGGCACTCTACCCAGGGGGATAGCTTGAGGCTCCATCTCAAAAAAAAAAAAAAAAAAGAAATTATTATTTCATGTTATGCTGGTTAAGAAGTCTATAGGTTTAGCTCTTCAGAATTAGGGAATAATTATTATGGAATAATTCCATTTGTTCTAGTAATTACAGATCAATAGTATTGTGGCATCTTATCTTTCCTGGTAGTAACATGTTTCTGCCATCCGTTCAGCCAGGAAGGGACTGGCTGATATAAATCCTTAAAATGGTCACATCGCAGATTAATTCCATTGAGGAAAAATAATCAGCATACTGGTGGTGCTCATAGCTCAGTGGGTAGGGTGCCGGCCATATACACTTAGGCTGGCAGGTTCAAACCTAGCCTGGATCTGCTAAACAACAATGACAGCTGCAACAAAAAAATAGCTGGATGTTGTAGCGGGTACCTGTAATCTCAGCTACTTGGGAGGCTGAGGCAAGAGAATCACTTAAGTCCAAGAGTTTGAGGTTGCTGTGAGCTGTGATGCCATAGCACTCTACCGAGGGTGACACAGTAAGACGGTCTCCAAAAAAAAAAAAAAAATCAGCAAAGTGATTTTCAGTAAAGAGCAGAAATAATAATTAGAACTCAAAAACTAACTACTGATTTCAAATATACCATTCCAGAGGCAAGGACTTTCTGCACTTAAAAATGCACTAAAAATCACTTGAGAAATTGTTATATGAGCTTCCATTTTGCCCTCCCTACCTCCTTCTTCAACTGGACAGGGGAGGGCCTGGTTTTTCCTTGAAGAAAACCCCTAGACAAAGCAAAATACAACTTCACAAATCATTATGTACATACCTGGCGCTGAAGTTCAACATTACCGTTGCTGATTTCATTGCTTATTTTCAAAAGCCAGTTTTGTATCATGTTAAATATATTTCCTTGGAGTACCCTGAAAGAAAAATAAGGTAAAATAAAAATACATAATTTGCTTAGAGTATAAACGTAACTATCAGTTAAGAGAAATAATTTCATGTGGCTTGGCATAGTAAACTTAGGTGTGACAATTATTTGAGAATTCAGGAAAAGATGAGTTAAAGCCTTGAATTAACTGGTATAAGGCCTTTCCTAACCCCCACGTAGATAGCAACTGGTATATGCACTTTGGGTAAAGCAGACCTTGCCTTCAACATTAGCTCTCTACTGCAAAAACTTACCAGCCTTTATATTCACTTCTGGGTCAGTAGGGTCTTCTCACATAATGAGAAGAGTGAAATTTTAAAATTCTCTCAATGATTGACTTCCAGCATATCCACATGAGAAGCCTGAGAGGCAAGGCTGGTTTACTACTCCCCAGTGAAGATGGTGAAAAAAAATTATTTTAAGAAACCATTTAAAGCTTCTGGAAACAGTGCTAAAGATAAACAAAAACTGCAGACACATCTATTCAAGAAAACCTATGAAGATTCAGTAAGGCAAGAATCTACGGTATTTGAACCAAGCCCTCCCCTTCTCTTCCTCAGCTTACTGAGGTAGAAACTGCACTTTCAAATGGTGCAGGCAAGAAGAATAAAGGGTTCCCTCTCCCTCCAGGACATCAGAATTTCTTATTCTGTCTCCAACTATCTGCTACTGAATCTAGGTACTGGGCAAATGCAGTTGAGAAGTGGGGGCTCCCTTCCTCCACCCAACCCATGCTCATAGATGTCCATTCTCACACCCTCCATTCAACATCATATTGAGGTTACAGTCAGGGCAATTAGGCAAGAGAACAAAATCAAAGGCATCCATGTTTTTAATCCTACTCACAGGTAACATGATCTTATATATAGAAAATACTAAGGAATCCTTTAAAGTAATATTACAACTAATGAGTTCAAAAGGTTGCAGGGTATATGATCAAGACACTGCATTCCAATATACGTCACAATGAACAATGTGAAATATTTTTAAAAGAATCCCATTTGTAATAACATCAAAAAATAAGGAATAAATTTAACAAAAGAAATGTAAAACCTATACTCAGAAGACTATAAAACATGGAAAGAAATTTTAAAAGGTCCAAATAATTAGAAAAATATCCAATATTTAGGTATGAGAAACTTAACATTTTCAAGATGGCAATAATCCATTCTGATGTACAGATCCAACAAAATTTTTTCAGAATACCAGTTGACATCTTTGTAAAAATAAGCTTATTCTAAAATTTATATGTAATGCCAAAGTACCCAGAAGGCCAAAATAATCCTGAAAAAGAAGAATCAAGTAGGAATCATTTCCCAATTTCAAAACCTACCAACAAAGCAAGTTATCAAGACAATGTGCTAGTAAATACGGTACTAGCACAAGGCTGGCCATGTAGACCAATGTGATAGAATTGATAGTTCAGAAATAAGTCTATGTGTATGGCCGTCGGATTTTCATCAAAGGTGCCGGATTTTCATCAAAGGTGTCAATACCATTAAATGGAGAAAGAATAGCCTTTTCAACAAATGGTGCTGGTACAACTAGATATTCACATGTAAAAGAATGAAGTTAGGCCCTTACCTCATACCATGTATAAAAGTCAACTAAAAATGGATCAGAGACTTTAATGTCAGTGCAAATTCTATAAAACTCAGGAAGAAAACATAAAGTAAATCTTCATGACCTTGGACTTGGCAAAGGATCCTTAGATATGTCACCAAAGGCAAAATAGTTGAACTTCATAAAAATTAATAACTTATGATCATTTAGACAACACTCTCAAGAAAGTAAAAATACAACCTATAGAATGGGAGAAAATATTTGCAATTTAAATATCTGAAAAGGGATTTGTACTGTATATCCAGAATATATAAGGAATTCACTTAACTCAGTAATAATGAAAATACAAATAACCCAGCTAAAGTAAGGGCAAAGGAAATAAATAGACATTTCCCCTAAAGAAAATAAACAAATAGCCAAGAAGCACATGAAACAAGGCTTAAAATCATTAATCAGTCACTAGGAAAATGTACATCAAAACCACAGTGAAATACCTATTCACACCACCAGTACAGTTAGAAAGAAAATGTCAGATAATAAGCCAGGCACAATAGCTTGTGCCTATAATCCCAGCTCTTTGAGAGGCCAAGAAAGGAGGACCTCTTGGGGCCAAGAGTTCAAGACCAGCATGGGCAACATAGCCAGACTCCAACTCTACAAAAAGTAAAAAAGAAATCAGCCCACCATGGTGGTGCATGCCTGTAATCCTAGCTACTTGGAAGGTTGAGGTGGGAGGATCACTTAAGCCCAGGAGTTCAAGGCTGCAGTGGGCTATGATGGCATTGCACTCCTTCCTGGAAAACAGAACAGGTCCCTATCTCAAAATAAAACAAAACAAAAAGTCAGATTATAAGTAGTAGAGAATATGTGGAAAAGTCAGAATCCTCATATACTGCTGGTATGAATATAAAATGGTGTAGGTTTTCCAAAAGCACTTTGGGAAACAATCTGGCAATTCCTCAAATTGTTAAAGATAGAATTGCCTTATGATACAGCATTCCACTCCTGGGTATATACCCAAGAAAAAATGAAAACTTATGTCCATCCACAAAAAGCTTGTTCATGAATATTTATAGCAAGATTACTCATCAATGCCAAGAGATGGAAATAATCCTAATATCCAGCTATGGACAAATGGATAAATATGTGGTATATCCATACATAGAATACTATTCAGTCATAAAAATGAATTAAACACTGAAACATTCTGTAAAACATGGATGAACCCTAAAAACATTATGCTAAGTGAAAGAAGATAGTCACAAAAGATCACGTAGTATGTGATTCCTTTCAAATAAAACGTCCAGAAGAGGGAAATCAACAGAGATAGAAATATTTGTGGTTGCTTAGGACTGGGAGTAGGGTGGTGGAAGAGGATGAAGGATAGCAGAATGATAGCTAACGAATATAAAGCTTCTTTCCAAAATGATGAAATATTCTAAAATCGACTGGTAATGGTTGCTCATACCTATAAATACAATGAAAGCCCTTGAACCGTATACTTTAAGAGGGTGAATTGTATGACATGTGAATTATGTCACAATAAAGCTTTTTAAAACTTCTCACAAAAGGAAAAAAGAAATTATGGAAACTTACAAACCAGAATCCATGTCTACATACTCTGGCACAATGCCAATAAGATTTAATAAGGAGTCCAACTGTGATTTCATTTCCTTCATTTTTTCATTAATTCCTTCCCATTCTTCAAGAGCTGTATGAGGATTCTCCAGGAGGGTTTCCAGCTTAAAACAACAGAAGTCAAGAGAACCAATCAAATATGGAAGAATTTTAGAGATACCTAGGAGAGTGAGAAAAGCATAAACTTTTAGCAGTATTTGCAAGATTATTACTTTAATACCATAAAATCCTACTGTGAAAGGCAGTCTTTTATGATCTTACAGCTTGCCTAACAGAAAACCTTACAGAGAGTAGTTCCTAAATAAATGTTTAGGGAATAAACACTGTATAATTGGTGCTTTTAAGAATAATGGACTATCTATTCGATGACAATTTATATTTTGTGTCTTGTCTTCTCTAAGCTGAGAATCAAATGCATTAAACCAGAAACTATCAACTACAGTCTTCCGTGATAGGCATTAATTCACTAAGTTATTTTGTTAAGAGTACAATGATGATAAACAGCTTCTTTGTGCTTATGGGATAGTTAATGACAAAAATAAATACGTAACAGTTCCTAAATCAGCTTTAAGATCATTAATCAGGTTTTCATGAAATTTAGAGTTTTTGTCTGGAAAAAGATTGAGTTTGGATCCTAATGTGGTTCCCTAAACAGATTCACTGTGGCATCATGGTAAAATACCCTCTCTTCATTTCATCTGCAAAATAAGAAATGAAAATGCTCCCATCTCAGAGTTTAATAAAGAGAAATAATTAAAAAGCAAAGTGTTTTTTCCTATCTTTGATTAAATATTTTCATTGCCTTCATCAGAAACGTTTTGAACTTTTAGGAATATTCAAGATGATCTGTTAATTTCACCGTCACTCATCATTTTGACTTCCTCTATTTGCTACCTTATTTTTCTCTGCCTGCTCTATGCAGTTATCCCTCAGTATCCAGGAAGAGCTCATTTCAGGGCTCCCCCAGCTTTTTCTGAGACAGCGTCTTACTTTGTCACTCTGGGAGAGTGCTGTGGTGTCATAGCTCATAGCAACCTCAAACTCTTGGGCTCAAGTGATTCTCTTACCTCAGTCTCCCAAGTAACTAGGACTAGGCACCTGCCACAATGCCTGGCTATTTTTAGAGATGGGGTCTCCCTCTTGCTCAGGTTGGTCTCTTGAGTTCAGGCAATCCACCTGCCTCAGCCTCCCAGAGTGCTAGGATTACAGGTGTGAGCCATCATGTCAGCCCTGAAGACCCTTTTGAATACCAAAATCCACAGATGCTTAAGTCCCTCATAGAAAATGAGAGTGTTTTTGTATAACCTGTGCACATCCTCCTTTATACTTTACATCACCTCTAGATTACTTACACTACCTAATGCAATGTAAAGGTAAATAGTTGTTATATTGTGGGTTTTTTCACTTGTGCTATTCTTGTTTTTTACCCTGAATGTTTTCCATCTGTGGTTGGTTGAATCTAAAATATAAAAACTGAAGCAACTTTGGCCTGACTATCTTCTCATTGGCAGGTATTATCATTTTGTCTATAACTACATTATTACTGCTACAGAAAATTAAGATTGTGTTTTCCCATGTACAGTAGTTTTATACTGAATAAGAGCGCCAATCAATGCTGCCTGGGACATTGCTACCCAGGGTTGCCTGAAACACTTTACTGGGAAGGATTCTTAAGGAACACATGACACATTGAATCAAAGTGCTTAGATGGATTTTCAATATCTCTCATGGTAAACTGCCACAACAAATTCCCATAAGTTTGGTATCTTAAAACAACACAAATTGGGAATAGTGCATTTCTCTAATCATTATTCCACAGCCATGTCTCCCACTGACTCTTTCTTTTAAGGAGTCCAGGTTCCACCAGATAATACAGGATAATCTCCACATCTCAAGATCTCTTTGAGTATTATAGATGTTAACTCTTGGTCAGTTTCTTTATATTTAAGTCCTAATTTCTTATGAATTTCACTGTACATAAGATGGATCCATATATGCAAACATCACTTTTTAAATGATCCATTCATCAAATTCTACCTTGTAATATGGATTCTCAAATTAGTTCATCTGTTTCTATCTGCTTACACCACACTCTTCCTTTTTGTTTTTTTTTTTTTTTTTGAGACAGAGTCTCACTTTGTCACCCTTGGTGGAGTGCCGTAGCTCACAACAACCTCAAACTCTTGGGCTTAATCGATTCTCTTGTTTAAAGTATTTTGTTTTGTTTTTAATCTTTGCTACATTATACTTATTATTTTATTTATAAATTTCATACCTATAATCATAAATAAGACACTGTTTATGAGTTTATTTGTACTATATTTATTGCGTTTGCTATTATACATGTAGTTATTTTGGCTTCATAAAATAAACTGGAGAGTTTTCCACATTTCCTTTCAGTAAGGTGTTGAATTATTTAAGAGTCCTGAAATTATATATTCTCTTAATTTTAAATAAAACTGTAGCTGTGAAACAGGAAAAAAAAGGAAAATCAGCCATGATAGTGTCTCACTTCAGAATGTCAGCCAATTAGCAACATTCGTACTCTAGTGACCACACTACCTAAAAGCTAGCCAATTAATAACAATCTCGCTCCATAAACAAGGCTTCCGCAGCCAAAAGTAAACCAATTTCATTTCTTAAAGTTTCTTAAATAATCTTGTTTCTTAAAGTTTTTTTGTCTCTAAACTCTAAGTTTCCATATAACCTATATGTGAACATCCCTTACTTTGTTCAGAGAGGTTATACTTTGCATTACAGCTCTTCCCTCCTTAGTAAGCAAAAAATTCAGGTATTACAGTTAGAATTGGTTAATCTTCCTTAGACAAATAGAAAGTGTGCGTATGTAGATAAATCTAAACAGATGTTGACTGTATAAAATAACAGAAAAAGATTGGGGTAGACAAACTAAGAACAAAATAAATTTTGAAATGTTTGGAAAATACTCATACATCTTCTAAATAATCTTGAGTCAAAAGAGAAGCCAAAATGAGGGTTTAAAAATATATCTAACCTAAATAATAAAAATTGTTACACATCAGCTCGGCGCCTGCGGCTCAATCAGCTAAGGCGCCAGCCACGTGCACCTAAGGTGGCGAGTTCCAATCCCCAGCCCGGACGCACCAAACAACGATGGCTGCAATCAAAAAATGGCCAGGCGTTGTGGCGGGCGCCTGTGGTCCCAGCTACTTGGGAGGCGGAGGCAGGAGACTCACTTGAGTCCAGGAGTTGGAGGTTGCTGTGAGCTGTGATGCCACAGCACTCTACCCAGGGTGACAGCTTGAGGCTCTGTCTCAAAAAAACATAAATAAATAAATGAAGGCCAGAGTTATAAGACTAAGATTGACAACCAATGAGCACATCTTATGTTTAAATTTTACTTTTTGGCTCGGCGCCTGTGGCTCAATTGGCTAAGGTGCCAGCCACGTACACCTAAGGTGGCGGGTTCGAATCCCCAGCCCGGGCCCGCCAAACAACAATGATGGCTGCAACCAAAAAATGGCCGGGCGTTGTGGCGGGCGCCT